>PVHP010005380.1:0-39276 GCA_004024765.1 Zapus hudsonius
TTCCCCTTGCCAGTGTTTGGCACACCTTCCTGCCGCTGTTTGCAGTGCTGTGGCAGAGGTGATGTCCAGCCCTCTGCTCATGCCATCGTTTTCCCTGCCAGGATGGAGTCCCCCCTCGAGTCCGTAAGCCAAATAAACCCATTCCTCTACAAGCCGCTTTTGTTTGGGTTCTTTCTGCGCAGCAACTAGAAAGCTGACCACAACACTATCTAATTTCAAGACTTGTACAATATTCAAGACTTCATTTAGACTATAGGGGAACAGATACACAGATCAATGAACCAGGCTAGAGAATTAGAAACAGGTCAAATATATCCAGCTGGATTTTTTTTGTCAAAAATTGCAAATATTTATTGAAGGAATGATAATTTTTTCAATACATGGAGCAGGATTTGGATATTCTTAAACATAAAAATGAATAAATAAACCTCAACCCATCTCATATGCTATACAAAGTTTAACTTAGAGTAGAACATAAACAACCATATGATATAGCATTTAACGTGTTTAGAAAATTATAAAAGAATATATTTATAATCTAGGGTTTTGAAACAAGTTCTAGACTTTAATATAAAAAGATGAACCATATAAGAAAATAATTTTCAATTACATGTCATTAAAAGGAGAAGTGTGTGCTATATCTTGTTAATGGGATGAAATGACTGGAAGAAAATATTTGCAAATCACCAGGCTGGCAAATGACTATCATCTAAAATATATGTAAATATGTATGTACATATATATAATGTAAGTATGTTTGTATATATTATGTATAAAATTTCAAACTTCTGTAGTAAAACAAATGAAATTACGGGTAAAAGATACAAGAGATATTACACTGAAGTAGATATACAAGGGAAATAAACACATGTTCAATGTCATTAGTCATTAGGGAACTGAAAACTAAAGCCATAATGAGACTTTATTGCACACTTCTCAAATAACTGAAATAAAAAAATAAAAGAGATTGAAAACATCAAATGGCTAAAAGGGCTGGGCGTGGTGGCCTTTAATCCCAGCACTCACTCAGGAGGCAGAGGTAGGAGGATCACCATGAGTTCAAGGCTACCCTGAGACTACATAGTGAATTCCAGGTCAGCCTGGGCTAGAGTGAGACCCTACCTGGAAAAAAAAAATGGCTAAAAGGATGAAACAAAACTCCATCTTAGAGTTTATCAATGCCCTTCTCTTTAAGAAAATAAACTTGCAGCTATCGTGTGATCTAATAACTGTAAGCCTACATATTAATCCCAGAAAAAACCTTATGTCCACGCATAAACATGTAAGTGAATTTTATAACACTCTTATTTGTGATATCCATGATGTAGAAAGAGCCCAGATGTCTTTCAATGAATGCATGTTCTGTGGACGAGCACAGCAAGGAGAACAAACATCTGAGACAGGCAACCATGGGGAGAATATTCAGATTTATTCTGAGTGCAAGCACAGCCCTACAAATCAATACTGGATGATTCCATGTTGCGTTCATTACTCTGTTCCTCACTGTGAAAGAAGGCCTGACAAAAGAAACTTAAGGGAGGAAGGATTTATCCTGGTCCTTCGATTGAGGGGATCCGGTGCATCATGATGGGGAAGGCTTGGTGGCAGGCAGCTTTAACACAGCAGGACCATATGGCTGGGACTCCTCACAACAGGGGGCCAAGACTTGACAGGAATTGAGCCTGGCTCTAGATCTCCAGGGCTGCCCTAACAACCCACTTCTACGAGGTAGGTTCTGCTTCCCAAAGATTCCACAACCCCTGAAAACAGCACCACCAGCTGGGGACCAAGTGTTCAAATACATGAACCTGTGGGAGACATGACACATCGAAACCACCATACATTAAAAATAATATTAATAATACAGAAATCCAAAGCAGACTCGTGGTTTCAGGTGCTATGGAGAGGCTGGTGTGGGAGTGAGATGGGGCTGGTTATAAAATGGATTCTTGTGAGGATGAAAATATTTTGGGCCTTGGCTATATCAAGGAAGCAGCGTGGGGGTGATCCTGTACCATAGATGTGTAAGATGTTACTATTTGATACTACGGACTGAACCAATGTGTACTATCCACACCCACCCACATATTTTGAAACTGTAACCCCCACCTTAATGAAAGTTAAAGTGGGCTGTTTGGGAAAGGCTTCTCATAGGTCATGAATGTAGGAACTCAGAAAACCATTAGCACTGTAAAAAGAGACAGCAGAGTTTCTATCTCTCTCCCACTCTATGAGACCCAGCGAGAGAAGGGCTGTTGACAGCAAGGAAGAGACAAAGCTCTCATGAGAAACATGGATCTTGGATTTGGGGCCAAATGGACTGTGACAAATTACTTCCTATTGGTTAATCCTTCCACTCCATCAATGGCATTTTAACTAGGCAGGCCTACTGGTCTAAGGCAGAGAAGCAGCGTGAAAAAGGTACACTGAGCCCCTGTGTGCATTCGTTTCTTCCTTCATGTAAAAATACAAGTATCTTATAAAAGTTTTATTAAAAGAAGTGTTTTTTTTGAATACATGTTTGAAAAGATCTAGTTTGGAGCTGTCTTTGACAGTTTTGGTTTGGCTTAAGATAATCTTATGCTCCTGTCCACAGGGTACTTTATATACAAAACCCACCACGGAACCTTGGTTTGTGTTGGGAAGTCCTTGTTGCTTTGCTAGAGGTGAGGAATTAGACCCTGCTGGAGTGAAGACATCTGGAATATAGTTGGACACTAATAAGACATTGAAGCTTTGACAACTTCCTTGGAAGTTTTGTCTGTGTCAAACAGCCTGCTTTGGAATTCATGAATTTACCCAGACACCAAAGAGGATGAATCACCTTTGTATTCTTCAGATAAAACAAAGATCACTAGAGAGAGATCCATAGCAACCTGTTCAGGCAAACAAGATGAGGAGCCATGAGACTAAAATCTCCTGAGGTGCCAATGGACTCTCTGGACCCAGAGGCAGTGGATCCTGAGGCCCAAAAAATGTCATGAAGTTGTTCACTGTGGTTAGTTCATCTATGAAAAGCAAAGCCGTTGCAGGACGAAGGGTTTCCTGCACATGAACTTGCAGTTGATTTTTCTAGCCACAGCCCTCGCTCATATGAGGCTCTCCCGTGTACACCCTCTGCATGCAGAATGTGCACACAAAACCCTCTCCACACAATATGTCCAAGCGTAAATATGTGAGGAATGTGTGGGGGAAAGTCGTGATTCTTGTTTGCTTTTCATTACCGATGGATTCCTGGTATTCACTCTCCCAAGCAGCAAATCAAGGCCAGCTCCTAAAAACCCACTGTCTTGCTTTGGTGGGTCTCTGCCAGGCTTGTGGAAAACCCTATCCACTGCAAAAATAAAGGAGCGGGGCTTTGTGTTCCCTTACTCCAGCTGCATTCCCTGAGTGGAGAATCAAATATCACTTTCCACCTTTCAGCCAAGAGCCCGAGGTGTTATTTTGCATCTGAGAATTCAGAGCATAAAGAACTTACTGGGTAGTTGTGATTTTGTGAAAATGCACGGTAAGCTACATTTACTGAAACAAGAGCCCACTTGCATTTAGAGATTGACGTGTGGATGTGTGATCCACCATTTGGCTCAGTGTTACAACTTTAATTTCCTTTTTCAAGATGTAAATCACCAAGGTGCATTGACAAAAAGGCTTGTTAAATGTAGAAGGAGACTGTTATTCTGGCTGCTAAGTTTATCTATGAAAAGCAGAAGTTAGCTTTCAGGTAGTATGATGGCCCACTTAAATCTATCCCTGTAACTAGAAAGCTAAGTAATCACTTGAGCCCCTCCCCACCCCATGCTAACCCAAGCCACACTTTTATCCAATGGAAGAGCCACAAACTATAGCCAAACCATCACTGAACTCCTAGTACCTCACAGTCCAGCACACAGTTCGCATCATCTTTTCCAGCCATTCTCACAATGTTGTTGTGACCAATACCTGACCAGAAGCAATTTAAGGGAGGAAGGGCTTATTTTAATTTAAGAGTTGAGGTTACAATCTGTCATGGCAGGGAAGACATGGCAGTGGGAACTTGAAGCAGCTGGTCACATTTAGCCCTCAGAGAGGTCACCAAGAGTGGCGAATGCTCCTGTTAGCTAACTTTCTCCTTTTTGTTCAGTTTGGGAATCTAATCCATGGAATGGTGCTACCCACAATTAAGGTGGGTCCTCCCATGTCAACTAACCCAATCTAGAAAATTCCTCACAGACATTTCCAGAGATTTGTTTCCATGGTGATTTTAAATCTTGTCAAGTTGACAGCCAGATATTGACTATCACAATCTTCCAATCTAATTTCATCATGGCCACACTGGAGAAGGTAGCTAATCAGAACGGTCATAGTATCTAGCCTGTCACAACAACAGGAAGTGCTTGTTAAATTGCAACTATATGTCAGACATTGAGCCAGGCTCTGAACATGTGTCCTCCCATTGACCCTCACAGGAGCTGAAGAGGGAGAGTATGTCTGTACCGTGGTACCAGGGAGAACACTGGGCAGGTAAGCACCTGTCCTGAGATTCCATCTCTGGCCAAATGAGATTGGAATGGCATATGTGACTGGCTCTTAATAGCCACGTTCTTTCTCCTACTCAACCTGACCCCCTATTACTAAAACTCTTTAAGAACTAGGGGGATTCTGACAATATTGTTTTAGAATAGAATGTCAGAATGGTGAATTATGGTTCATAGATAGATAGATAGATAGATAGATAGATAGATAGATAGATAGATAGATAGATAGCAAATGCAATAAATCCATTTTACTAATTTAAGATTCTTTGGACAAATTTTCAGTGTGACATGTATGCATCACTTGCTCATTAAGTGTGGATCCTTTCGCTGTCTAAGACTTGGTGTCTTCACAAAGCAAGTATGCTCTGGAAGCAGGAACCAAGGGATGTGGACCCTGGACTAGTTTTCACATTCATTTTGCAGTCATAATATTGGACAAGTCCAGTCAGGACTTTCATGTTACGTTTTATGAGGTGTCAAAGGAATTTAGTTAGCATGCTTGTGTTTTGTGCTAGGAATGTCTTCAAATGCAAGTCCCAAAGAGTGTGAATCATGGATGCCAGAAGTAGGAAGCATTCTGATTGTGGCCTAAGGATAGACCAGCAGCTCACAACTGCACCGAGGATCCATGTGTCTACATCACACAGCTCCACTTTCCACTGGGTTTTCATCCACACACCTGTTTAGGGGTGCCAAGTGGTCCTGGCAGCTCAGATGCCACATCCTCCCTCAATAAGGAAAGTTTTGCACCTATTTTTTCTTATTTATTAGCTCCTTAGGTAGTACACAAAGTGATGGGTTTTGTTATGACATTTTTACACACATATATAGTTATACTTTGTCCTTTTTCATCTCCTTTGCATTGCCATCCCCATCCTCTTCTCTCCCCTTATTTAATTTATAGTCTACATATTACAGAAAAAATGTGGTATTTGTCTCTCTGAGCCTGGTTTATTTTACATAATATAATGATCTACAGTTCAATCGACTTTCCTGCAAACATCATGATTTCATTTTTCTTGCAGGTGAAAACCTCCCATTGTGTGGATGGCTATTCTGCTGCTGTGAAGTGTGCAATGCTTGTTTCCACCAAACAGCAAACTCTGTTCCTCAGACATCTCATGACAGACTTCCCTTTACAGCCTCATTAGACCTGAATCTTCTAGTCCTCACTCATAATGAACAAGGCCGAGAAAGCAAGTGCTTGGCTTTTCCAACTCAATATTACAGGAATAAGAACAGAAATGGGTTCCAAGTGGCTTGTCTCCAATATTCACAACCACAAGGCTTGGCTCATTCCAATAGCTCTTCTCACTAACCTGTAGCCACTGTCTTAGACATCGTACATACATGACCATGTATTTCTATGCGCTGTCTCATATACATGAAGTACAAAAAGCAAAGTGGGGCTGGAGAGATGGCTGGGCTGGAGAGATTGCTCAGCGGTTAGGGCACTTGCCTCCAGTGCCTAAGGCCCCTGGACCCACATAAGCCAGACCCACAAGTTGGTGGCTCTGGTGCTCTCTCTATCTACCTCTCTCTCTCTTTGTATCTCTCTACTTGAAAAATGAATAAATAAAATATTTTTTAAAAAAAGCAAAGTGAACACCATTGATGAATTCTTTCAGTGCAGAACAAACCTACCTATGATCTAATGCTGGATATATTCCTTGTGTCATTTGAAGCCACCTCTTGTATTTATGTTCTATTTCTGTTTCCGTGTCGAGTAAACTACAGACAAGCTATGTGTAAATAATGCCAAAACATCTGGAGGAACAAGAAAAAAAAATCAATTATCTGGATGTTTTGTCTATACAACATTAAACATGTACCACTGTGTAGACAAAACATCCAGATGATTGACTATTGTGCTTTTCATCTAGACATTTTGTTGTCATGTGGACGAACAGCTCTGCCAAGTTAGGGGCATAAAAAAATAAATATAAGTTTTAAAACACAATATATCAAAGTTTGCCTGCTTTGTTGAATGTGAGAAAATTGTTCCTAAGCTTGACTTAGGAAAGGAAGACAATTAATGAGATAGTGTGTTAAAAATTCTACGCCATCGTAAAAGAATCTTATTACTATAGGTTCCTATTGTGCTCAATCAATAGGGAATCTATTGCAAGATGCTTAATGAAAATACACATACCAATTTTATCTGACACTGTTTATTTTATAGAGGAAGCAATGTGTTTACAGAAAAGAATAATCATCACTCATAAGCCAATTTATCTCCTGGAATAGCAGATATGGAAACTAATTCTAAGTGTCGAACAATAAATCAACTCATTAGTAGAAAATCAGTTCGTTATTACCCATTGAGGAACCAGGAGTCTGCTTACTTTTTTATTTCATACTTTATACGAATTCTATTCCATAGGAATTATTAGTCCCATTTTATAAATAGAAGGCTGGGACTTGAAGATGAGAGAAAATCACCAGAATCTCATAGGACAATCATTTCTACAAACAGCATGACGCTTGGGAGAATGACTTCATGTAGTGGACCTTATTCTGAATGTCATGAGTCTTAGAACACTGCATTTCCCAAAATGCGTATCATGACTCCCAAAAAAGCTCAGAATTATAGCCAAGTGTGCTATGGCATGGAATCTTATTTCACTTTATTCTCGCTACTTTTCATGGTCAAAGTCCCATGTACTTCACTGAGAACTAACTGTGATTAAAGGGGATGGTAGTGTTCAGTGGGAGTAGTTATTTTATCCTTGAAGAACCCGATAGATCAATATCCTTAAACACCATCTGATGGGCCTTGCTGAGATAACGCATTAAATTTTATGAGTCACGGTCACCATTCTTTCTTAAGTGGCCAGATCCAACGGCAGTACACAAGGGGCCACTGGGGAGCATTCTGTCTTCAAAGTCGGCCTCATGCAGTCTCGTTTTCTGGCATAAACTTAGCTGGATGGGATAGTAAGAAAGAGTGGGGAGAACTAATTTTCAAGCCAAAAAATAATTGTGTGATGAGGACCCAATTGTCGTAGACTGTCCAGGTCAAAAACCTGTCAAAAATGTCATCAGGAGGGAAATGGGTCTACAGGGAAAAACAGTTGAGTTCTACTTGGGCTGCAGCAGAAAATTACTCACAACACAGTGACTCATCCTTGTGAAAATCCCAAGCCCTGCAGACACATCGGTGGATGCAGAATTGCTCTATGACTGCAGTGTTAGGGCTGGACAGACCCCTGGGCCACAGCACAAACTTACACATTCAAGCTTCAAGGTGGACCCCCTGAACACCCCACTGGTACATTTCCCATTGTTGAAATTATCCGCACAGTCTGTTTTAAACCTGCATTGGGTTCTTGAATTAGATGGCCAGAAGGGTACTCAATTTGAGAAAATACTGAATTGTGCACTTAGAAAAGAGAGAAGTTTATGGTATATGAGTTGTTATAGTCAACTTACTCTGTTGCTGTGCAGAAAGAACCCAAGCAAAAGTGGCTTGTGGAGGAATGGGTTTACTTGTCTTACAGACTTAAGGGGGGACTCCATCCTGGCAGGGAAAACGATGGCATGAGCAGAGGGGTGGACATTATCTCCACCACAGCACTGCAAACAGCGGCAGGAAGGTGTGCCAAACACTGGCAAGGAGAAGCTGGCTTATAACCCCCATAAGCCCACCCCCGACAACACATCTCCATTGAGGTTGTAAAACCCAAACTACCACCAGCTGAGGATCGATCACTCAGAACACATTCATCTGTTTGTAGGGGACACCTGGATCAAACCATGACAGTGAGTTATGTCTCAGTGTAAAGAAAACTATATCAGACTAACTAGAATGGGTTTTGGGCATCCATCGATAGTACAAAGCAGCACTGTGGTGATTTAAATGTAAATGAAGTAGAAACATATGGAGTGAATTTTTGCAAAATTGCACACGATCTCAAAAATTAAGGGGGAAACGTTCTTGGCAAAACCAAGTTGGGTTTTATCTAATCCAAAATATTTGAAAAATAAATTGAGACATTTCATAAACCAAAATACAGCTGGTTTTTCCATCCGTTCTGCATTTGTTACATATAGTTCTTTTCATTAAATACACTTCTGGTTCTATTGGAAGGTGCAGGCAGTCAGGTACCCAGGTACAGAGCTGCAAACACTTAGTACATTAGAGAACCTAAAACAAGGTCACATTGTGGGAAAGCTGCTATAATATATTAAATTTGATTTTTAAGGAAGTATTCTTTATAGAAACAAAGAAGAAAGACTTTTATACTAGGCCTTGAGTTAAGTTCAAGAACACAGAATTACGGAGATATCTTAGATAATCCTCACAATCTAACCTATCTTGATTTTATGTTAACAATCTGTGGGCATGTGTGTGCCATTGTTACTGACCGTGCAGTCCCTTCATGACTTTATGACACATGGTCACAAAAGCAGAGGTTTCTAAATGTGTTGAATTTTGACATCATTATACAAAACCTTGATCTCATTAACACCATACATATATTTATTTTCTCCTCTCTCTCTCTCTTACATCCTATGTAAGCTTCTAAGCAGCAATGCTGAGTGTCCTTCCCACAATTGATTCACAATTTACCTGTAAAGATATAAATAGTCTTAACTTCCCCCACTTCTACTCAGTGGAATTTTTCCAAAGACATTTTCCCCTGGCCACCCGCTTCCAATACAAAATACAATATTTATTGATTTTCTTAACTACTTTACTTCCAATTGTGCCAGAATGCAGTATGACATCTCTGCTCATGTAATGTCCATCTCTCCCATGGGAATATAACTAAAAGCACAGGCACTTAATGTTATTTGCTTCTCTGAGGAAACGTGATCAGAAATTATAGAACGACTAGAATTTGAATCATTCATTAAGTGATATTGGCCCCAAGAGGAAACCATAAAGCAGCATGGCCCATCCCCCAAAGAGCAATTTTGAAATAACTGGAACTTCCATTCATAAAAGGGAAGCAATATCTACAGCTACTGGACCCAGTTGATGCTTGTCCAGAGATCTGCTTAAACCTGGCTGCTCCAAGGGCCTTGGACATTTGCCTTGCTTTTTGGTTCACATGGAACCAGAAACATTCGGTGTGTGTTTCTCCCATGATCATGAAGCCCCCTCCCCTCACTGACAAGTCACCACAAGTCTTAGCACTGCTGATTTCCAGGGTCTGGCTTGCCGGGACCAGGACCTTCAGCTGTGAGAGGTGCCAGAGAGGTGCCATAGAGACTCTCGTTCTCAGCAGCTACACAGACAGGCTGGCACCGCACAACTAAAGGTGGAGAAACAGAGATGGACTCATTGATCATATTTTTCCCATAACAGAATTCTCTGAGATCAACATCCCATGATGCCTGACTA
Organism: Zapus hudsonius; assembly: GCA_004024765.1. Lineage (NCBI taxonomy): Eukaryota > Metazoa > Chordata > Mammalia > Rodentia > Dipodidae > Zapus > Zapus hudsonius. Next base: position 9,865 of record PVHP010005380.1, read on the forward strand.
GGGACATTCCATATGTCCACAAAAGCAGCTGGCTTTCCTTGTGCAGCTGTCATCAGCTTGGTGACATAAACACTTGGATTTGCTTTCTCCCCTTTTCCAGACTTAGCTCGCCCTGGCAAGTCTTGCTTCACTAAATCAGAACTCAAGCTTTGCTGTGACGGAGGCTTGCAGGCTGAGACAATCCCTAATAGAAAGTAGCCCCTAGGCAGGGGACTTTGATTTCCCACCGGTCTGGAGCTAACAGGGATGAGAGATGGGGAAGCTGCAATCAGTCACTCATGCTCTCAAACCTGTTGAAAACAGAAGTTTCAGGCATGTGGAAAGCAGAATACCAGGAGGTAAACTGGCCGCTGTGCTTGATGGGTATGGAGGATATGGTGATATTATAGATGTCAGCCAGGAGTGGGTACTGTTCCTAACAGGGAAATCATGGGCTGAGATAGTTCAACAACACTGAAAGTCAGAGGCCTCTGTGGTGGCTTTAAGGGAAATGCTGTCTTCCTTCAGACAAATGGAAAAAACTGCATTGAAAATCAGATCCACTGTCTGATTACCAGGATGGCATCATTGCTGAGGGAGTGAAATGCAGGGCATTGGTCTTCTATAATTGAATTCAAGCCTGACAGGAAAAGCATGCTGACTGGAATGACATTCTCCATCCCTCAATTACTTGGAATTCTGCTCATCAGCAAAAGAATTCCACTTTCCAGCTTAGGAAGGAAGCCCTTTATCTACCCTCTGTGCGAAGGCTTCTCTCTTCCTGGTGCTTCACCCCGACTCCAAGTGTAACTGTAGGCAGTCGAGATGCCAGCAAAGTAGATCCCCTTGAGGGGAGGAAAAGCAAAGCAGGAAGAGGAACAGGATCAGTGTTTGATCCATAGGAACCTATGGGAATGGGATTGGGAGAAAACAGAATAAAAAGAGATGACTGTGGTGTTGAATTCTATAATCAGAAAAAGGCTTGAAGGATGTTACCAGCAGCTACAAGGAAGCTCATGTTTCTTCCTTACCTCCAGATCTTAGTTACTTCACAGGTCCAGAGACACATGGCAGAGAAGGGTGTCTTGATAAGTGAACAGGGGAGATATTTCTCCAGCCAACTCCAAGGACCACCATTCACCAGAGAAAGGAGAATACCCAACTATTTCAGCATTGTTACACAGTCTAAGGTTGTCTGATTTAACTAGGCCAAAAATACCTTCCTGTTCTTTCTGTTAGGATAGAGATTTTGAGATTTTTTTTCTTTTTTGGGGGGTGGGGGTATGGAGCCCAGCAAGTAAAAGTATCCAAGAATGTAGTGGGGAAAGGATTGAAGGCACAGTGCCTGCTGAAACCAGAGAGTAGAGGAGACAAATACATGAAGGGTATGGTTTAGAGAAGTTAGCAAAGGAAAAAGACGACAAGAGAGAAGCTGAGAGAAGAAAGCATTGAAAATAGGAAATATCTTGTCAATCAACAATCTGTTACAATGTCTTCATTGGTTCTGAAGATTAAGCCCTGGGTATTTATTCCATTTGTAGAGTAGCAAAAGATAAGTCTGTTAATGAGTGGCAATTCTTCTTCTATTTTTCTTTAGTTTTTTAATGAGTTATAAAACAGAATCATTAAAGCAGCCTTAATATTCACCCACCACAACTCAGGGAACTGAGCAGAAGAGGGGGCGGAAAGATTGTGAGAGCCGTGGTGGGGGAAAATATCAGAGACTTGGCAACTCTCAGTTAACAACACACTTGGGTCAGGAGAACCCGGCTGAATACTAGGCTATCCATGGTCCCCTACCACAAAGACTGATCCAGAAGGCCCACGGAGGAGGATATCCAGCTGACTGAGGATGGGGAGGGGGACAATGAGGAATTGGGGATAACAACTCATTGTTGGCTCACTAAAACAATGTAACTCATTATGGACAATAAAAAAAAAAAAACAGAATCATGCTTTCACACAGTGGGACCAGAGCATGGTGAGAGAGAAGCCTGGGGTAAAGCTTTGTTAATGGGAACACGGTGGTAGGGGGGAGACAGATTGTTGAGCCAAATCTCATTCTGTCCCAGCAATCTGGCCTTGGGCTAGTGGATTAAAACTGAAAAGGGCCTGGGGAGACATTAAATGGAAAAGGAATTTTGGAGCCTGTTTTAGTCTGGGTTCTCTAGAAAATAAGCTCAGAGCAAAATTTACATGTTAACAGTTTCTCAAGCTTTGCAATCTCAAGTATGAATTTAGAGAAAGGGGAAAGCTTTCAGACAATAGAGAGAAGGCAACATGATGAAATTTTTCCTAAGAAAACTCTTATCATTTGAACATGAAGAATAACCCCAAAGACTTATATGTTAAAGGCTTGGTTCCCCATAAAACAGTGTTCAGAAATGGGTCTTTGGAGAATTGAATAGACACAAGGGCTCTGGTTTCATCATGTGTTAATCCATTAGTAGATTAGTAATTTGATGGCATTTTGGTGACGTGGAGTCTACTTAGAGGAAGTAGTTCTCTGGGGACAATTCTTGATAGATGCATCTTGCCTGAGCCCCTTCATTGCTCTCTTTCTTCTTCCTTAGTGCCATGAGGCAAGCAGTGTGCCTGCTGCCCCTCTGGCCAAAAGCATCACCTCCAGCTGGCCAGGCTGGACACTCTAACACTGTGAGCCAAAATCAGTTTCTCCTCCTTCAAGGTGATTGTCACAGGGATTTTGTCATCGTGATAAGAAATGAGCATAAAACATGATTCTTTGCAAAATATGAAGTTTATTAATCACTAAAAATAATGTTAATTAATTAGTTTATATAAAAATGGTCATTTGAATGTATGTTCCCCATAGACTCAGGTGTCTGATTAAAGCTTGTAACTTGGGTCTACAGCCACCTGGCTGGAGGAGGTGTCAATGGGAGTGAATTCTGGAGTCTAAGGTGTTACTGGGGGCAGATCTAAATTCCAGCCCAAAGGTATGCAGAGGCCTGTGAGCTCTGGTGGGGTCCCTCCCACTTGCTGCTGGTTTGTGCTTGTTGCTTTTGGTATTTGCTGGCTGCTGGTGGTTTCTCTCTCTGCTTGGATTTATGAATGGGAGCCAGCTTCTGCCATCAATGGAACTTCCCCTGGATCTGTAACCTTGAAATACTTCTATTTTTCACATATGCTGTGTCTGGTTTGGATATGCATCCCAGCAATGTGGAAACTGACTACAATATATCCTGATAACAAAAAGATTTAAAAAATAAATTAGTTGATGGAAACAATTATGAGTTATATCTGGTACATGGAGCATGGTACATGGTACATAGAGCAGTCAACTTCCTAACTTCTTAAAAATGGCACCTAGGGTACACATTTTTATAATCATCTCTGAATTTTAAATTAGACGGAAATGTCTCTTAAAAACATTTCTCCCAATAAAAAAGTGAGATCAGGAATAATGTCATGTGACCATTTATAGATCCTTGGCAAATTATCCTGATGTGTGATAGCTTGGGTCTTAAGAAAATAGTGTATTTTTCATTCAAAGAGAGTAAAACCATTTCAGAGTTGCCTCTGGGCTTCTGGCAAAGCTTTTGTCAGTAGATAGAAACATCCTAGTTAGACAACTCAAATAGTATCCATTCTTTCTTTGTTCTCTCTGGTGTAACCCCTGCATTCTGTTTGGCCCTTGCCTACCTGGATCTTTGTCACGGTCTATGCCTCATTAAGACTTCACAGAAATTACTTTATGTAACAGTATAGCTCTTCACATGAATTCAGACATGGAGATTCATGTGGTTGATAAAACCATTAATCTTTGACATGAAAATAAGTCTTACCTCCCTTAGCTACTACTGATAAAAGTGCTCCTGAAACTAGCCAGGTTTGATTACTGTACAATGCATACATACATTGCAATACTATACTGTGCCACAGAAACATAAAAAAATTATGTGCCAATCACAAATAAACTTTAAAAAATGTTTCTGACTATTCCAAAAGTAGTCAGCTATACAAACTCTCATTTTTTTTATTTTTCTGGCTCCTTAGTGCCAGACTCCAAATGGATTTTGATTTATCAAACTCCATGGCCTAATCCTAGAACCATTTGATTTTTTAACCAAAATGATATAACACTTCACCCTTCAGAGAATCTTTCTAATAGTGTATGGAATATTTTTAGTGCACAAAATAGGAAATTTTAAGAATCCTTCCTTCACTTCACCTGTATGTGAAATTAGGATATGGTATTGTATGCATGGTCAAAATAAACACAATGAAGTATTTGGATCTGTCCAAACTTTTTTTGTTTTCTTTTCCCCAGCTTAATATAGTGGAAAGTGAAAATTATTTGTACAGTGAAAATGTCACATTTTGTGAGTCATTCATTCAGCAACGTTTGGTTAATTTGATTTTGTTGGGCATTTTTATAAATCTGATCTATCTACCCAGAGGACTTTTGGCACTAGCAGCATATTAAAATCAGGAAAAAAAAAACTGTGCAGCCTGGAATTGGGAAGACTCAATTGTATCCAGATGAGGACCAAATCCACTTCATATTTCCAAACTAAATAAAATTAATTGTGTCAAAAATTAATCCTTTGGAGACTTTTGGAATGTGCATTTATTCCCAGTGTAATTACTGTCCATTCTAATGAGCCTATTTCTCATCGTCGGCACAAGCCCCCTTCTCCTTTCTGTCTTCTTGTTGGTTCATTATCTTCTGAGTGTCTTATTTGCATTGTATTTCAGACTCGTTATCAAAAGATAGAATTGAGGCAGGTTTTCCAATTTCCTACCTCATTTTGGGATAATGCAATAGACTTTTGTTGTAGTCAGCTTACTCTGTTGCTGTGCAGAGAGAACCCAAGCAAAGGCGGCTTGTGGAGGGATGGGTTTATTTGGCTTATGGACTCAAGGGGAGACTCCATCCTGGCAGGAAAAATGATGGCATGAGCAGAGGGATGGACATCACCTCTGCCACAGCATTGCAAACAGCGATAGGAAGCTTTGCCAAACACTGGCAATGGGAAGCTGGCTTATAACTCCGTAAGCCAACCTCTAACAACACAGCTCCAGCGAGGTTGTAACACCCAAACTGCCACCAGCTGAGGATCGATCAATCAGAACACATTCATTTGTTTGTGGGGGACACCTGGATCAAACCATGACAACTTTCAAATAAGTTCTTTGGCTTTGGAAATCCCATATCATTTTTTTAAAATATTTTTTTATTTATTCATTTTCAAGCAGAGAGAGAGAGAGAGAGAGAGAGAGAGAGAGAGAGAGAGAGAGAGAGAGAGAGAGAGAGAGAGAGAGAGAGAGAGAGCAAGCACCAGGGCACCACCTTGTGGGTCTGGCATATGTGGGTCCTGGGGAATTGAACCCAGGGCCTTAGGCACTGGAGGCAAGTGCCTTAACCGCTGAGCCATCTCTCCAGCCCCCCATATCATTTTTTTATCCAACTTTTTTTGTCAGACAATCATCCTTAAATGTCCTTTGGGATCTTATCTGTTTAAGGAATGGACATGAAGAGTAGTTTTGGAACACATGTAAGGGACACTGCTATGGAGGGGAAGGAAAGAGACCACAGGGATTTGTGCATAACAGAAACCCGAATGATCTATGTTCAGAGTAGTCTTGAGTGATCCATGGGAGTTTGCCATATGTGTGAACACCTCCCATCTAATGTGAACTGTGAAAGGTGTGGGAAGCACCTGTTAAGCTATTAGTGATACCTGGCTTGCAGTGTTCATTGAATAATATCCGGAACTACCTCCTTCCCTGGTTTTACATAAGAAGAAACTTAGATTAACAATTTCCTCTTAGGAATTCATTTTCAATCAATGGCATTCACTCTCTACTGGCTCCTCTCATAATACTGGGTACTTTAGTAATACTTCTGAAAAGATGAGGACTCACAATTAAGAATCTGTATCACTAACACATAACACACACAAAATGTAAGCAGCCAAACTAATACTGCATAGTTACTGTGGACTGAATGTTTATTCCACTCCTCCCACTCCCAAAGTCTTAAGTCACAGCCCTACGTCTATTGTGAAGGCATTAAGAGGTGCTATCTCTGAGTGGTAAGAACATCAGAGGAACTCATGATGGAGGAATTCTCCTGGTTCGGGAGCAGATACAAACCTGCTACCCACTCCAGAATCATGCTTGAGTTATTCTGACATTCTGATTGGCTGAGAAGCATTGATAATGGCCAGGGGCTTGGATGGGTAAACATGTTGAAATAATGGATGGGTAAACATGTTGAATATCAGCCTCAGTCGCTTCTTTATCTAATACGCAACACAAAACTGATCCATCGTGACCATATAATGAAGTTGTATGAAGTGAATGGATTAGCTAGTCTAGGAGTGATGATAAAAAAAGTTAATTATTGAATCACAGGCATTATTGCTTTTTTATTTTTATTTTATTAGCATACTAAGAATTGGGTTTCATTAAAAATTTCAAACAAAATTTGTTTTTGTTTCTCCTCTTTTCCCACACCCCCTCTCTCCCCTGTGTCATCTCTCCACCACAGCCTCTGGTCTACAGTCACAGCGCGTGTGTCCCTCGCTCCCTCCCCAGTCCCTGCTCCCGTCTCATGGTCTCCGACTTAGTTACATAGTCCAAGCACAATCCTAAATAGTTTTTAAAAGTGTTTTATTTATTTATTTGCAAGCAGAGAGAGAGAAGAGAGACACAGAGAGAGAATTTTTGGGCACGTCTGTGAGCGAGTTTCTAGATGCGGCTAGTTGAGGCAGGAAAGCCTTCCCTAGCTGGGCAGGAGAAACCCTAGACTGTAGGAGGAAACAGCTGACCAACCATCACCATCCTTACATCTATGCTCATACCACCTCCTGCTCCTGCCATGGAGCCTCCTCACCATGAAGGACAGTATCAAAACAAGTCTCTCGAAATGACTGAGAGCCAAATATTTAGAGATAATAAATAATAAAGCAGTCCTTCCAAACAAGGTTGGCGGTGGATGCTGTGGGCACCGCCCAGGTCCCCGTTAGAAGTAGTACTTTGGTCCCTAGGAATTGACCTTCATCAAAAGGGCTATCTTACCCCAGGTCATGTCCTTCTTCCTGGAAGATCCCTCATCCAGTAGCTGGAAAATGACCTGCCTGACTTTTGAGGACTGTGACAGGCCACCCCAGCTCCCACAGAGCGCTTTGTGGGAGCATCTAGGACCTCTCTCACATCCCACTTCAGCGTGGGCTTGGGTCCCAGGCTACCCCCTCTACTGTTCTTGGAGTATCTCCCTATAAGCTTCCTTCCTCCATACAAAGCTATCCCTCATCATCCTTTCCAGGACACTAGACCTATGAACCTTATTGAATATTTAGGTCTGTAGCGAGTGAAACACCTTGTTGGTTTTTTTAAAAATTATTGACAGGAAGTTAATATACTTTTTCAGTGAACGTTTTTAAGGAGAACGGGTTGCAAAGCCCACTGGGCATTAAATGTGGAATTAAAATCAACATCTTAGCATGTGTAGACAAAGCTCTCTAGAAGGTTCCCTAGTGCCACATGGTTCCCCATTGGACTTCAGCGTGGTGTGGAAGGGACTACTTCTACAAAATGACTAGGGAGAGGATCCTCTAATCCTCGGAATAAAAACAATGTAGCAGTTCAAGACAATGAGATCACTGTGAAGGCTATGTGTGAAGCATGACAAGACTCTAAAGAGAAAGCCACGGAAGACATATCTGGGAGAAGCTAAGGGGTGGCTCGTGTTTGGCTGTGGCCAGGCTTCCAGAGCATACAAGAAACTGCAGATGTTCTCCTAACAAGAGGCTTTCAGCAAGTGGATGGAAAGAAAGTGGGAAGGAGAACAATCAGGCATGATAGGGACTTTCCAGAGTGCTGTGAGCCAAAACATCTTTGCCCAGACAGAAGACAGAGCCTGAGCAATATTTTAAAAAAATAGACATTTTACCTTTTAGCAAATCAAAGACAATCCTCTCTACTCTAACCTAGCCACATATAGTAGTTTCTATGCTCCTTGAGAAGTGTTCGAGATTACTATCCGAAAGACCTCCATTTACCTATAAATTCAATAAACAATAAATTGTTAACATGTATGGTAGTTTAAATAGATATCCCCTAATAAATTCAGAAGTTTATTAAAGGCTTTTTCTCCAGCTGCCCGGCTGGAGGAGGTGTGCATCTGCTCTTGGTGACACCTCCTCCAGCCAGGCAGCTGGAGAAAAAGCCTTTAAGATCCTAGAGTCAGTCCAGCCCTAAGGTGTTTCTGGAGGTGGATCTGAAATTCCAGCTACACATTTAGAGACAACAGTGTGAATGCTTCTGAGAGTTCCTGCGACTTGGCTGCCTGAGTGTGCATGGTTTTGAAATTGCTGCTGCTGATGGTGGTTTTTTTCTCTCTCTGCATGGATCTGTACACTTCAATAAATCCCTTCTTCCTCCCATAAACTGTGCCTGGTTTGGAGGTTCATCCCATCAGACTGAGCTTTCTACAACAGCATGTACAATGGAGTTTTCAGCCAATATCTGCTTATTGCTTGTCCCCCACAAACAAATGTGTTCTGGGTGATCAATCCTCAGGTGATGGCAGTTTGGGTTTTACAACCTCGCTGGAGCTGTGTTGTTGGGGGAGCGCTTATGGAGGTTATAAGGCAGCTTCCCCTTGCCAGTGTTTGGCACACCTTCCTGCCATTGCTTGCAGTGCTGTGGCAGAGGTGATGTCCACCCTTCTGCTCATGCCATCATTTTTCCTGCCAGGATGGAGTCTCCCCTTGAGTCCATAAGCCAAATAAACCCATTCCTCCACAAGCCGCTTTGGTTTAGGTTCTTTCTGCGCAGCAACAGAGAATGTTTACTGCAACATTGCTGCTGTATGTGAAGTCCTATATATAAAAAAAATGAGGTGTTTGTAACCATATGGTTCTCACCAAGATTCTGATGCCTAACAGAGTGAGGTGTCACCTTAACTGAGGTGACTTCCTCGGGTCTTGCTCCACATTGTGTTATCAGAACTCTTTCCCTTTGCTGGCTTTTTGTCTCCTCGTATGCATTGGGCAATGGGAAGCAGAGCTTAGCTCTACAGCTGGTGCTGTTCCCAGAATACCCTCTGGTTGACAGCAAGAAACTGCTGTCTACGTGTCTGTCATTTAAAAAATTGGTACCTGTGTAATCTAGAGCAATAGCATCCAATCAAATTCTCACAATGATGCAAATGTCCTAGGATCTATACTGCTTAGTAGTTATCTACATCTAGTCAGCATTTAAAACGAGGCTAGTATGACTGCAAAATGCAAAATGGATTTTTAATCAACATACCTAGCTCCATATAGGTAATGGCTACTGTACTGGAGAGCATACATATGTCCCTACTAAAATTCTCTACAGCTATCACTGCAGGAAGCATGGAAACTCTGCTACTGGAGTGAATAGTGGCTTCACTGTCGATAAATGCTTCCTATCTTATTTACTCTTGATCGACTTACTAATAATTGAGTCTCGCTATGACTTAAAACAGAAGCTGGCAAACCACAGTCTGGATGCCAGAGCTAGCTGGCTGGCAGTGTGTTCAGAGAAAAGGAAACACAGTCACAGAGGTATTGCACACAGCATGCCCACTTGGTTAGGAACTGTCGACAACAACTTTTGTGCTCTAATTGGGACTGGGTCATTTTGGCAGAGATCAGCTGGCAAAGCTAAACCTATTCCTGTCTGGCTTTTATTAATACGTTTGCCCACCCCTGAGGTAGAATAAAGTAAAAATACTCTTTTGTTTTAATAAGTAAATATTGACTTTCAGTATTTCTAAAAATCTATTTTAGAAGACTTTCATTAGAAAAAGGTTTCACTTGGCATATAATTTCAAGGGGAAGTCCATCGTGGTGAGGAAGGCATGGAAGAAGCAGGGAGCCAGTGTTATTTTGCAGCTCAGGAAAGCAGAGAGGAAGCTGAGACAGAGAAGAGCACGTGGGCTCTCCTCACAGTGGCACACTATCTCCAGCAAAGCTCTACCTCGTAAGGTTCCCCCATGTCTCAGAACAGCACCACAGGATGGGGACTCAGTAGTCCAACTCCTGAGCCTATGGGGGACATTTTACATTCAAACCACCACGAATGTCCTTTAATTTTCTTCTCAGTTGACACCAATTAGATGTCATTGGCTCAGTATGTTCAAAGTTCTCCTTGACTTAGTTTAAATTTTGTCAGTCTGACAATCTCTCTTAGGCTGTGTGTGTCCTAACAAGTTGACCAGACATTCTTCCAGCCTGTTGGGGATTTCACAATGTTTCCAGAAGTCTTCAGAATTCTTCCAGATGATTGTATCTTTTTGAATTATTATTGTGTGTGTGTGTTTGTGTGTATGTATGTGCTTGTGCCTATGTGTATGTTTGTGTGCACGTATGTGCTTGTCAGTGTGTGTGTTTGTGTTTGTGTTTGTGTGTGTATATGGATGCACCAGGGCCATAGCACACACTTGGAGGTCAGAGGACAGTCTCAGGTTGTTGACCCTCCACTTCCACCTGAGAGAAGGACAGACTAGCTGGCCCTGGAGCTTTGGGATTCTCTTGGCTCCCTTTCCCCTTGCCATCGGCACTTCCATCTTATAGACACATGTGCCACTTGGCTTCAGTTAGGATTGAGAAGTATGGTGGCTATGGGACAGGCACATGGAAGCATCTAAGGAGGGAGTAAAAGTTCTTAGGAAAATGAGAAGCTGATGCAATATTTTCCCTTCGAATGACTGTTAGTCTATACAGTTTGCTGTGTGGATGAATCCTCCCAGAAATTTGGAAGACTTCTTTATGATTTCTAAGATAAAACACAACTGATGAGTAACAAGGAACCCTTAACTGGAACTGGGATCCATGGCAAAATCCTATGGGGACCAAGAACTCAGGCTCCTAGGGGAAATTCCCACTACTAGAGAGCTACAGAGAGGCTACACTGATTAGAATCTAGCCAAAATAGCAAGATTTGTCTCATTTAACCTATATTGATCTCACGCTCCAAGGGAGACTCTGTATATGTATTTTTCAGAAGGCAGTGAGAGAGCCAGGGAGAACCCAATTCCACAAATAAGACTTTGGATGATGGCTGACATCCTGATAGGAGACAAACCACTCCTAGCCTTCACACAGAACCCAAATGAAACCTATGAGAAAGTGGAGAGAAACAGGAGACCAGTCACCACAGAAAGTCTGATAACCCATGAAAGGTCAATGGAGATGGACACCAAGGATACCCAACACAACCCAGGACAAAGATCCAGAGATGCTTAAGATCTCAACAATAAAGTAGACTTAGCACTCACCCATTATGACTCAGGGAACTGAGCAGAAGAGGGGGCAGAAAGATTGTAAGAGCCATGGTGGAGGAGAATATCCAGGGACATTGCTCCCCTAAGCAACAATGCCCAAAGGGGAAAGGAAAAAAATGAAAAACTGGCTACCTCTGGTACTGCTCATAACCCCCTAACCTATGGACAGACGCAGTATGTGCACTGAGGAAGTACCACAGTGGGTAGGGGACAGAGAGGAGGGAAATGGGGACATATCACAAAGTTGCTCATACAATGTATATACTTTTAAATAAGATATTAATTTAAAAAATAAAACATAACTGAACTTTTATATTTCTTTAAAAAAGAAAAATCAGTGCCAGGACAATTCAGTGGTTAAATGTGCTTACTCCCTAAGCCTGCTGACCCACAGATGATTCCCGAGCACCCATGGAAAACCAGTCACCAAGTGGCACATGTTACCAAAGTGTCTATGGCAAGGGGAAGAGGAGCCAAGAGAATCCCAAAGTTCCAGGGCCAGCTAGTCTGTCCTAGATCAGCACAGGTTAAATGGGAGAAGCATAGTTAATTTAGAGAGATTTTGATGGGTATATAGCCTTTCTCTTGGCCAAAGACTAGTGGGAGCTTCCTGTTGGAGTCCATGATCCTGGTCTCCATAGGAGTCTGACTTGGTGCCCAGCTATGGGTTCCTTTCCACTGAGTGGATCTTGTAGCCAATCAGAGAACTGTTGGTTACCCACCTAGGCTTGGTGCCACTATTGCACAGGTGTGACCATCATGTCAGGCTGGTTGTTTTTGTATAGCAGTATCTCCTGCTTGCACACAACACTGTTGGCAATTTTCCCACCGCAGATCATATAGCACTTTCCAGAACTACAAAGGTTAACCATCTGAGAACTGGCTTCCTTCGAGATTCCAAGCTGGATCTCTCCAGGTTCTGCATTGGCAGCATCTGGCTTTACTGGAGTATGGGGGAATTGAACTCTGGCCATTAGGTTTTGCAGTCAAGTGTCTTAACTGCTGAGTGAGTCATCTGAATTTTTAATGATTGCCATGGAGTAAGATGGAATCTCACAGTTGTTTTAATTTGCATTTCCCTGATGGGTAACGATTGAACATTTTCTTTAGTGAGTACTAGTCATTTGTATTTCTTCCTTTGAGAAGTCTCTATGCAGTTATCTGCCCCATTTTTTGGACTGGATTGAATTTTTTTATTGCTTAGGTTTATGTTGTTGTTGTTCTTTGTAGAGTCTAGATATTAGGCCTTTGTCAGTGGTATAGCTGGTAAAGATTTTCTCCCATTGTCTGGGTAGTCTGTTGGCTCTGTTTATGGTATATTTGTCTGTAAAAAAGCTTTTTTAGTTTCATGAGATCCCTCTGGTTGAGTGACTGTTTAATTTTGTGGGCTACTGAGGTATTGTTCAGGAAGTCTTTCCCTACTCCTATTTCATAGAGAGTTCCTCCTATGTTTTCTTACAGTCATTTAAGAGTTTCAGGTCTTATATTGAGGTCTTTAATCCATTTGGAGTTGACTTTTTGTGCATGGCGACAGGAGTGGGTCTAGTCTCATCTTTCTGCATGAGGTTATCCAACTTGTCCAGCACCATTTGTTGAAGATGCTGTCTTTTCTCCAGGGTATGTTGTTGGCTCCTTTGTCAAATTTTATTATAATTAAGAATTTCTGGTCTTCAAAGCTTTTAAGGAAATGCGAATATCAAAGAAATTAATTGCAAACATTTCATCTGATAACACTTATTTCTGGATTGTGAAAAGAGCTTTGCAAATCAATAAGTAGAAACAAATAACACACAGTAATAGATTTGAGCAGTAGCTTCATTTTAAGGAAAGATAGGATGTCAAGAATGTATTCTGCACAGCTGCTTGTGAAACACAAATTAAAATCCAAATGAGATTCCTGCAAAAACACTGAATAGACAAAATCAAAGACTGATCCCACTCATATTAGCAAGAATATCTAGAACCAAGATTTTCAAACAGCTGGTAGAAATGTCAAATTATACAAGCCATTTTACAGAAAAAGTTTGGTAGCTTCTTAAAGTTTTAACATACTGTCTCATTTGATTCAGTCCTACTCACTGGATTTTAACTAAGGGAAAAAACAGTTTACATCTAGGTGGAGACTTAATCCATAAGTGTTCCTGGCAACATGATTTATAATAGCCTAAATCTAGAAACAACTCAAAGGTCCATTAACAGGTAAATAGATAAATAAATGTAGTACCACCCTATAGTGAAGTACTATTCTGAAGTTAAAAAAAGAAGACAGAATAATTGGTACACTCTCAGGTTAATCTTCAATTAATTATGCTAATTAAATAAACAGAGGGGACAACAGAACACACGTTGCATTATTCCACTGATTTAAAATTCTTGTAACCAAGCAACCTTTAGCAATAGGAAACAGATCACTCCTCACCTGGGGATGAGACAGGAGGCTTCCAAAGGCATCAACAATGAGGTTCTCAGGGTCACCCCAGAACTTCTAAGGTTGGTGAAGATGCTAGTTATCATGACTATGCTTCAAAACACATCAAATTACACATTTCAAGGACATTTGATGTATTTTGTACAAACTGTATCTCAGTCAAACCTTCCTATATAAAGAAACACTAAAGAAGAAGAGTTGGGAAGAACAGCATAAACAATTTCACATTTTGGCCAACAGATCAAAAAGTTTGAACTCTATTAAACATGCAAAACAATTAATCAGGAAACAAAATATGACAAAACAATAAATCACTACTTGAGTTTGGGGAGAAAAGAAAGAATGCGTATTTTACTTCTGGACATATTCTCACATTCATTCTAAAACAGTCAAACAGTAGTAGTATGTTTGGAGACAGACGATGATAGAGTGATGATAGGTTAGGTAGATGAATTGATAGATGGCAGATGGATGGGTAAATAAATTGAAGATAGGTAAGACAATATCAATAAATAGATGATAGAAAGTTAAGGTGATAGATGTAGCAAATAGATATGTCAATATCAAATACAGAGTGGTTCTAATGATAATTTAAGAAAAATAAAAAAAATTATATGAACAAAATTATCAGAAGTGTGAAAACATATGAAGAAGTGGGTGCTGAATCCGGGATAGTGCTGCACAGCTCTAACACTAGCACTTGGAAACTTGAAGCATATCACCAGGAGTTCAAGGTTATCCTTGGCTACCTAACAAGTTCAAGGCCAGCCTGTGTCAAAACAAAAAAAGATGATGAGGATGATAACAAATTAAGAAACATAGGAGCTGGAGGAATTTTTAAGCAGTTAAGGCACTCTCCTGAAAAGCCTAATGACCCAAGCTTGATTCCCTAGTAAATACGTAAAGCCAGATGCACAAGATGGTGCATGTATCTGGAGTTTGTACACCTATTTTCTCTCTTCTCTCTATCTCTCTGCTTGCAAATAAATAACTAAAAATATTTTTTAAAAGAAAGATATAAGGATCTCCAAATTACAGTCACCATGTGATGAGAAACTGCACAGCAAGAAAAAGAAACAGACAGAAATTGGCTTAATTAAGTCAGAGATTCATGTTTGTCATGAGTATTAGCAATGCCTGGGAGAAAATTATCATCTATCATCAAAAAAGACCAGAGAAACAGAGGAGAGCCATCTAGTATGAATGTATGTATGTATGTACATATATATATCTAGTAATTGTACCAATGACACATAGATGCTCTGGTAATATTCAAAATAAATAATTCCACAATGAAAGAGTTTTGAACCAGTGACTATACTTTCAAACAACACTGATCTCAATATTCATTTATTTGCTTCTATACATAAATGTTTATTGAAATCTCACAAAATGCCAGGCAGTGTCCTGAATCCTGGGGGGACTTCACCAGTGTGAAAACTTGATTGTGTGCATACTCAGATGGGGTTCATTTTATTAGTAAATGTCAAACTGATTAACTCACCTACTGTAGTTAAAATAGTGTTCATTCTAAGTTGATAAGAAAGCAAACATTTAACCATGCTAACTTAAAAGAACTCTGGCTTTCTAATAAATGCTAAGAATAGTATCATCAGGACCACTCATTAAGAACTATTTTCATTCTTTAGTGTAAATCCCAAAGATAGAGGGGATCTGTTTATCTGTACGGTTTCATGAAGACAAGGCTAAAATAAAGGCTTCCTGATTGTAAGAGCCATGGTGGGGGAGATTACCCAGAGACATTAACCCCCTCAGCTACAATACATAAAGTGTATGGGGGGCAACCTTGTTGCCTCATGTGCTATCCATAACCCCTTGCCACATGGATTGATCCAGTGTGCCCACCAAGGAGGATGCCCAGTGGATTGGGGGCAGGGGGTAGGAAAAAGGGAATATAAGCACAATATCTACTCAATCAGTGTATCTAATTTTGGGCAATAAAGATCAAATTTTTAAAAAATAAAAGCATCCTAAAAGCAAAGCATTGTTGTCAATCTGAGTCATCCTCCCTTACTGCTGTATTTTCACTACTATCTGGGCTTCACTGATGAGAAAAGAGCTAGACATCCTCTTCCAGATTCATAGCTCAGAATTCAGGCTTGTAATGTTGTTGCCTCAAGAATTCCCAGCACCAGGGACTCTCCCAAAGAATGCCAAAGTCATGCTGCTTCTCAGCTCCTGAGGCCCAGGCATTGCCAAGAGAAACATCACAGCGAGATACAGCACAACCAGGCTCACTGGACTTTTGATTTTCTTTTACTTTCTTTCCTACTATTTTCCTTTCTTCTCTTTTTTTTTGCTTTCATTCTCTTTCTCAAAATTCAGGACATCTAGTTCAGCTAAATGTTTTGTTTAAAAACAAAACCAAGCAGCCATTTTTCTTCATTGATATTAAATGTGCCTGGCTGGAAGTTTAGCTAAATAAGCAAGGAAAAAAATGGCCTTAAAATAAAAAGAAAAGACATTGTACAGCAACGAAATACGGAAACACTCTAAGAGGACTTTTTCCCTCTTCTGTATAAAATATTTCATGTTTTTATGCAATGCTGCATCTGAAGGAGTTGCCTTGGAAGTGGAATTAAAGTTGCAGTGAATGGGTGAGTCCTTGTATTTAGAAAAAGTTAGAAATGTACTATTCTTTCACCACTCTCCTCTCCAAGAGAGATGTGCAATCCTTCTCTAACTGTTTATTGTAAGTAGTATGACTTTCTTTTGCCAAAGAGGACCCTCACCCAAGTGAAAGTTCATTCTATTTCTCATTTAGCCAAAAGAAGTAAAAATCTCACAGCGTATTCCATTATACATGAAAAATAGATAATTCTACCATCCATCTAGGAGCAATTCTCTATGAATTCCTCATAGAATACTTAAGTGTTAGAACTTAAGTCAGGGCTAATTTAGTCTGAGTAGTTCAGCCCCGCCGCCCCCCCTTTGCCGGCCAGCCTTCTGCACCCCTACATCCAAGAAATGCTGTTTGAAGATAATTTCTAATAATCTCTTTTTAACCTGTGTTTTCTTGTTTGTTCTTTATTTTTAAACTTTTTATTAACAACTTCCATGATTATAGACAATAAACCATGATAATCCCCTTATATCCCTCCCATTTTCCCCTTCCCAAATCCACTCTTCACTCTATCCCTTCTTTTCAGTTAGTCTCTCTTCTGTTTTGATGTCCTCGTTTTTTAGTATTATTATGCAGGTCTTGTATAAGTAGCATCAGGCACTGTGACATCATGAATATCAAGGCCACTTTGTGTCTGGAAGACAGCATTATAAGCATTTTCCCATTTCCTTTGGCTCCTACATTCTTTCCACCACCTCTTCTGCAATAGCCCCCGAGCCTTGGATGGTGTGATAGAGACATCTCTCTTAGTGTGAACACTCCACTGTCACCTCTTCTCAGCACTATGGTGACTTTTAAGTCCATTGTCATCTGAAAAGAGAAGCTTCTCTAACAAAAAAGTGAGACCAGCATTACTATATGGGCATAAACATAAGTGTTTATAGGGAAGTTTATTGGACATAATATATCCATTTATCCAGACAACAGTAGTTGTTACTCCCCTAGGGCTTATGACCTCCCCACTCATATCCTTTTTTTTTTTTTTAAAGTAAAAGCAAAGCATTATTTTGTGTCAAATTTAGCTTATTGGCCTTAAAATGAAAAACTGCTAGCTTAGTCAAGGAAATTCATAAAATTGGTAGGATTGTGTGAAGTGCAGAAAACCCAAGAAAAGTGTGATTGTGTGACCTGATGTTCTCCATCATGAGTCTCACCGTGGAAGATGCTTCTCAGTCCTTTAGAACACAGAGCCTTGGGATGTGCAAACAAGAACTCATCTGAAGGGAAAATAACCCCAGGAGGCAGTGTGAAGTCAACTCGAGAAGGCCACAGGATCTCTGGGTTGTCACTTTTTATGAAGTGCTAACGAGGAAAGGGGTAAAGCTGTAAAAAGCCCACTTTTTAGATGTCTTACTGCTTGAATTTTTCTGACATGAGGTTATGGAATATGAATGTTCTTAAGTAAATCTTTTAATAACTATAGCCTACGTTTACCTCCTGGAGGAGAACTCTAAAACCCTAATTGTCTGACTTTTCATTTAGCTTGGGCTAAAAGACAAATTCTTTACATAGGAACCTGCCAATGCCCACCAAAATAACTCCTTAGCCAAACCAGTCCCTCTGCCAGAAATAAAAATGAACTCAAAGCTGCTTTAATGTCCCAGCTTGTTGAAAATGTGAAGCAGAAATATTTGTCAAAATCACATTGGATTTTTCTCACTAGGAAGTCATCTGTCTCCAGGTCCAAGACCAGTTTAGGAGGTTAGGATTCTCATTTCATCCCAAAGTGACACCCATTCTCAGAGGATTTCTGGGAAAAGACTAAGCTCTCCAGATCTCTCTGTGTCCTTTGTACTCATGGAAAATCCAGTCTCTATTTTAGTTGCTGTTAATTTAATTTGTTCCCATGTTCAAAAAAAACCTTTTTTTTTTTTTTAGCTTTCCAGCCTCACCTGGAAGCCTGCAACCACCATGATGCTAATGTCCAAAAAGAACTGGATTGCCACATATGAACTCCTTTTCAAGGAATGCCCACATGCCCAAACACCTGGAGCCTGCAGAGAAGAATGTGCCTAAGCTTCACATCACAACTTGGAGATCATGAAGCGCCCAGGCTAGGTGAAGGAACAGTTTGCCTGCAGACATTTCTACTGGTATTTTACCAAAGAGGACATGAGCATCTGTGATTCCCTCCTGCTTGTTACTGAGCTATGCCTGGCACCTTGCATCACGGCTGTCCTGAGCCTGGTAGGCTTGGGCCCAGAGGCTTGGAGGGTGAGTGGCATCCATCACAAGAGAAGCTGACAGACAGACAGACCTAACACTGTGCCCCCTGGTGCTGACAGGAAAAGCCAAGGCTGGGGTTGGGTCAGCAACTGAATTCCAGTTTGAAGTAGACTTGGTTGTGAATTTGGCCAGCCACCTCAGTAAAATTGAAGGGCATTAGTTTGTGTTGAATAAACTTGTAGTCAGAAAAAAAAGTTGAAAAAATAGCTTTAAGAAAAGATAGACATTGTGGTACATGTCAGTAATGCTATCATTTGGCAGGTGGAGGCAGGAGGATCAGGAGTTCAAGGCCATCCTTGGCTACATGAGACTGTTTCAAAAAAGTAAATAAATAAAACTAATAAAAATTTTATAGAAGGTGGAAAATGTCTCCTTTTTTGTTGATATTTTTGGAAAAATGGGTCTCACATAAAGGTACATGGGTCTAATTGCAACTTCCTTCTAGGCCAAGACTCAACCCTGGCAGTTGCAGACAACCTACTAGGATCCTCGCTCACCGCATTTGGAACCTCCAGCCTGTATAAAGATTGAGTTAACCACATTATAGACCTTTCAGAATTTAGATCCTTCAAGCCTGGGAGCGTTATTATTTGTTTTTAAAGAAATTATGAAAAAACAGTTGATTACAAGAATGAGACATTCTCCTCTTACAACAAACACCAGCTAAAGAAAAAAGCCCTGGTATTATAGAAAATGAGCATGAACTCACTGCCCCCTCCCCTATATTCATTGTTACATTCTGCAGGCCACAGATAGCCAGTCACATAGCGTGAGGTGAGAAACTACCTGGGGAGGATTATCCTAACTTCTCCGGAACCCATTGTAAATGTGTGAATTGCTAGGTGATTGTAATTTACATGCCTAATGTCAGGTACACATCTCTGTATCCTACTATAAAATCTCTTTGTAACTGGGGTTCGGGGCCAATGCTTCATTTATGCTTGGACCGCCTGGGCCCAGGTGTAAAATTAAAACTTCCCTCTCTTCTTGCTGTAAAGGCTTTGTCTGTTTGTAACTGGATATTTCTACAACACTGGATTTATTTTGATATGAGGTATGAAGCATGGAGAATTCTAAATTCATTCCTTTACCTTAATAAGTGTTTTTTCTGTCTCAGTACATAACCCATTTTACCTAAAAGCCTTCATTTCTTCCTTAAGGTGGGCTTAGATTCTATTTCTTTTACAATTTAAACTGGCCCAAACTGCTCAATGTTTTCAAAAGTCATCTCAAAGCTTTAAGTAATTACAGACATCCTGAAATGGGAACATAAATAATAACACACAATTGTCAATAGCTACTCTGAAATGTCAGCTTTGCTTATTTAAAATTCTACTTCCTTTTCCTGCCTCATTTAGAAGGGATGAAAACCGAGCCCAGTTTCAGGTAGATTCCTACTCCAGGCTTCACACTAAAAGCCACAGGAACTACAAACAGAGCTTGGCTTTTAAGGTTTATAAACCCTGATCCCAAACTGACCACACTCACCTCACCTGAATGTCTCTGGCTACATTCGACTTTCACATGCACAGCAAATATGCTGGATTTTCTCTGTGTGTGCTCCAGATGCCGGCCAGATGTGTGCACTTCAGCACACTGGCCTGGTAGCGAACGCCTGGACATTTACACCACAGCTAGTTTCTGTTTTAGGATCACTTAGAGGCAACTTGCTTTAAACGGGAATTACCAAATGTGATTATTGTCACTTAAAAACATGTCATCACTTTTTCCTCCTCCTTTGTCTCTTCAGTGCCTCAGCTCTGCTTCCCTCTTGTGAAGGCATAAGCAGTCTCTGAGCATCCCTGAGCACCCAGTTTGCCAGTTGGAAGGCTCCAGGAAGCCTAGCCCCTTTCCTCTGTGAACACCTTTATACCTCTTCTCTACCAGGGCTTGGTTTCTCATATAAACCTGAATGCTATGCCTTTGGCAATTCACACCTATCCTTTGCTTTGTATTTCTCTGAAGAAACAGAGAGTTCTGTAGGTAGGATATTCTGCTTCCCATACCCCCACTCCATGCTCACATTTATTTTATAAACATTTCTACATTCCCACCAACATCTAGACCAGGACACAGCAAACTATGACCAGAGAGTCAAAGCTGCCCCCCAAACTTATAATCATTTTGACATCTTTGAATAACTGGAAAGAAAAATTATGAATCCTGGGGAACCTTAAAATATTTATTCTTTTGGCTTACATTTCTCCTTTACCCCTTCTTACAGAACCAAGAGAGCTCTCCTACCATCAGAGGCTGATTTTCCTGTCTGGGTCCCTTCCCTGCACCCAGTGCTTTCTGGACTCATCCTTCATTCTCCCCTTCCCCAGGCCCTTTCTCTGTCTCCTCTGTGCCAAGAGCCTGTCAGCACCAACTCCATGTTTCTTCCTGTCTGCTCCATCACCCCCAGCTCTTCTTTTCCTTATTTTCAAATGTCAGACTTCCTCTGGAGTGGGCATAGCCTCATTTCTTCCTTCTCTTTCTCTTCTCTTTTGTTAGGCCACCTTTTCATTTTCTCCCAGGATGAAACCTCCAACTGCTGGGTCACATGCTACCATGGAATCTGTTGTGTCCCAGCCTGGCTGAACGACTTTGGACTAAGTTTTAGAATATAATATGAAGCTGGACCAGGTGGCACACACCTTTGGTCCGAGGGCGAGATACGCCTTTGATCCTAGCACGCCTCTGTCCCCAGGAGGCAGGGGTGACAGCTGATAGCCTTAATCTTGTTTGTTAATGCTAATAAGCTTTGTTCCTACTTGCTGAGCTTCCTTTTGAAAGAGATAAGGCTATCCAATGCAGCCTTGGGATATATAAGGTTTGGATGCTGGAATAAAGATTTGGGATTTGCCCTGACCTGTCTCCCAGGTGTGTCTCTCACCTCTCGATGGAGCCTGCTGGCAGGTGAGACTTGGGCTATCCCACAGGGGGCCAGGGGTCCGTGACCCTCTCCCCAACAGAATCCTTAGTCAGCCCAGAGCTGCATGGTGGTTCTCCCTTGTAACTGGGAGCTGAGGCTGATGCGTCTTCCTGTTCTAGCCACTGTCCTAGCTGATCAGTGAGAAGCTAATCTTCACCTTCCATTACTCTGCATAGCCAGGAAGTCCCATGAACTCTGCTTGTAACACTCTCCTCAATTTCTGTTTCTTGGATGTTCTAATTCAAATCACAAGATGATAAGCAGTTGAGGGGCTAGATCAATAATTATCATGATTTAATAATTCCATAATTAACACATAAAACATCCCATTGCACCACATAAATATGTACAATTTTCTTTTCCAATCAAAATAAAAATCCTTGTGAGTGACATCCTTTGCTTTGTTCCTGAAATAGGAAGCCACATCTATCTATCCATCCATCCATCTATCTATCTCCCAAGTCTGAGCTCTGTGATATGAGATCGCTACCAGGAAAATTCTAGGCATTGCTTTAACCCTTTGCAAGTCCAGAGAACTGGAAAGAGATGAAAGTTTGCTGGGTGTGTGAAACCTGAAGTCTCATAACTCAACCACTCAGGAACAGTCCTGAGAACTGCCTGACAAAGACAGGAAGATGACTCATTCCTCCTTGAGATTGGAGCATGACTTCCCATTGGTTGCTAGTCATACATTAAGTTTCTACCAAGTAGCATGGGCTTGAGTGCAATATATGGGATGCATACTGTTTTCTAGCAAGTCTGTCATCCTTGTTCTGGACTTGTTCAATCTCATCTCTTTCCACTCTAAAGTGAGTCTACCAAAAATGGAGAAAACCTTCCAGATGCTGTGTGGTGCTGCTGTTAAGCAAAACTCCCTCCCCTTCCTTCATCTGGTCTGTGTTACTTGGTACCCATTTTTAAATATGAATAAGCATCTTATTTATTCTTTTGATGACTGTTGAGCACTTGGCAGCTGCCAGCATTGCTTTGCAGGCAGTAATTCTTACAACACCCTTGCTCTACAGAATCCAGAATACCAGGCACCAGCATAAGGCCAGGGGAGCCAGGCTGCTTGGAAGTACACAGTCCAATGAACTTTTAACTGAAGTCATCCTGTGACAGTTCAGGCGGCTCCATAGACACCCTCCACTTGAGTGGGAGGTGTCTAGCTAGAGCTAAAACCTGAGGCTAAAACTAATTGGTCAGGTATGAACCAACCACCTGTTCACCTAGGATAAGAAATACTCACTGAACAGTTAAAAAATCTGTCCCCTCTTCATCACATGGAAGGCCAGCAGAAGGACCTCTAAAATTCCAGAGCTTGGGCAAGGGGAGCTTGGGGTTCTTTCCCACATGGACCTTTCCTTCTCATGATGGGAGCCTTCTGATATCTTTTCTTCTGCTGCTTGTTTGACTGACCAGCAGAGATTTTGCTAAACCCTCTCCCATGTGTTCTCCCCACACTGGTGGCTAGAGAACTCTGTAACTCCCCATGTTCCCTTAAATAATAAAGTCTCCCACTGTACCTTACTATCTTGTTGTCTATGATTTTAATTCTTTAACTTTGTAGACAAGAATCTGGGTACTCCTTAATTTTTGAGGTGCATTGGAATTTTTGACCTGGGCATTATCTAAATTCTAACCCCCAGCTTAGTCCTTACAATCCAATCCCTTTAACTCTACCCAGTTATTTTTTTAAAATATTAATGATGTCAATAACTCAAATCCACTGATTGCTAATCACCCATGCAGCCAACACAAACAGCTCTGGAAATCTTTTGAGTTATTGAGTTGTTTGTGTTTCAACTTGGGTACCAAACACACGTGCATCCCTTGCTGGGAGGATGTTGCTGAAACCTTTCTCTTGTTCTTTCCTCATAATGAAAAGCCACAGGGAGCAATCACACGGAAGATACACACAGTAAATGACACTGACTTAGGGAACTTTTCCAGCTACGGCATTATGTGAAAGGGACAGAGGAAGGGAGAAATGAACAGAAGAGTACCTGGGAGAAGTGATGGTTATCCAGGCTTGAGATCCAGTCATTAGTGCTGTAGCTTTTACTACAGGTTTTATGGGGTGGGAAACACACATCACATAGAAAAAAATTCAATTGATTATCCCCTGCTTCTCCTACCAAACCTGTTAAGGCTTGGCTCTTTTGTTTGCCTGGATACTCTGCATCAGTTAAACAATGGAAATTTCTGGATCTGTGGCATCTCATTCAGAGCCTTTCAACGGAAACAGCAACCATGAGCCATGATAATGGGTTTTCCATTTCCCAAAGCATCGGTTTCCAGTCAGAGCACAGAAGCCCTTTGTGCCCAGCGGGGCTGCCAGGGAAGCATCGAGGGCTCCAGGTGGCAGGAGATGCTGTAATGTCTTACGTTTCTCGCTTTCCTAGTGAATGCCTGCCACCACTTGCCACACAGACACATTGCGATCAAGTAGTTTCAGTTATGAGCAACAAAAAAAGAAGAAACCCAGGGGGAAACTTCACTGTAATATAATTGAGAAGTTGAGGTTGTATCTATTAAAGGTGATGATTTTATATGCACACACATGGATTATTATAATCCAACATCAACATGTGTGACATGACACTAGGGGGCAGGAGGACACTTAAGACCTTTCCATCAAGCTGCCCGTGAACAGTACTAGTCACCAGTGACTCTCAAAATTTCCTTATAACCATCCGTTGTCCCCTCAGCCATCCTCCTCCTCTGCGTCTGTGAGCTCAGCATCTTTGCTTCTACATTTGTGAGCTCATGGGGACTTTGCCTTCTGTGTCATGCTTATTTCACACGGCATAATGTCCTCCAGTTAATCCATATGGGAGCCATCGTGGGATCTCCATTTCTCTGGATGAATAATATTCCGATGTGTGAACATAGAACTTTTTCTTTAGCCATTCATCCATTGATGAACACATGTTGTTTAAGAATTCTATTTAAAATGTAAAACATTTGCCAATGTTTTCTTTTCTTTAGAGGAGACAACAAATATACACTTAAAGCATGCAGAATTAAACCTCTTCTAGCTATACTAGAGTCTGAATATTCACACCATGTGAATGTAACCATAACTCAACATTATATCATAATGTCCAATGAGAAAGCTAAATCCAAAATCCATTTATTAGTAGATTTTACTAAAGGTTTTATGGGGTGGGGAGCGCATAGAAAAAACTTCAATTGATTATCCACTGCTTCTTCTACCAAACCTGTTAGGACTTCTCTTCCCTTGTTTCCTCAAACCAGCTCACCAGCACCTCTTCCAAGTGTACTTCATGACCATTGAGAGAGAGAGAGAGAGAGAGAGAGAGAGAGAGAGAGAGAGAGAGAGAGAGAGAGAGAGCGCTAGGGCCTTGGATAGTACTTGGTGGTGGTGGGACGGTGAGTTCCCTAGGGAGATGGTTGGTGCTATTTACTAAGGACTGATCTGTGTTTCACAGAGCAGGAACAGTAAGCTTCAACCAGAATTAGGTTTGATAGTACATGGAACCAATGTTGGAGAATATTTTAGAGGGCATGGCTTTGGAATAAACCTGGCCTGGGAGACAGAATGTAACTCACCCAGAATTCAGTCTTAGTGTACAGTGTGTACAACTTTTGCATGTGACTGGGTTGTTTACAAACCAGGAACCCACCTTTCCAGGGCCCTTCAGTAGCCACAACAATATAGGCTGTCACATGTAGAATCTCCCAGGCACCTCCTCACATAAGTCCACAGTGTTACAGCTCTCTGTGGTCCCAGAGTCTCCAAGATATCCTCTTCAATCTCACTTCTACCTCCTGCACCTTCTTTTCTCCTCTTCCTCTCATCCTTTCCTCCTCCTCCATCTCTGAGAGGTCTTAATTCCTGCTTAGACTTCCATCATATGAAGAATGTTTTGATGCACTAAGGAATACGGAAGAGTGACTTAAACCTATCAGTGTAGGTTGTGTATTTGACCATGTAGTTGTGTCTAGCACAGTGGCTCATCTCCGGCTTGAGCTTATGGCTTCCTCCCTTGTAATTAGAGTGAAAGCTAGTCCTCATTAGATAGGGCCAAGAACAGCAGGAAACCGGCAGCTGAGGCTCCCTGGGGGGGCTTGACCTCTTCTACTAGGCTCAGGGACTCTGCAGTGTAGATAATTTTCAATCCATCTCTTGGAAGGCTAGCGGAAGGGTGACTGGTGTGGCTGTGGCCAGCCTGGTCTTTTCCCCTTCCTGTTTCTTATTGCCACAAATTCAGGGCCTAAAACAACACAGATGTTTTAACATGAGCTTCTAGCGGTCAACAGTACTAAATGCTGGCAGGCATTTCTACACAGGCTTCAGGAGCAACTCCATCATCTTGGCTCCAGGGCTTCTAAAGAGAGACAATGCACCTTTTCCCTTGTCCTGCTTCCACTGCCAAAGCTCCTCTGCTTGTTACCCTCTGCTTGTTACCCCTTCACGAGCATCCTTGGAACTACACTGAGGACTCAAGTTGATCTCATGTTCTCAAGATGTTTATCTTAATCACACCTGAAAAATCCTTTGTCATGCAAGGCAATATGGACAAGTTCTGAAGACCAGAGCACAGACATCTTTAGACTATAACATGCACCCACCCTTCAGTGATTTCCTATGGCCTGTAAGTAGCTCTCTATAGGCCTGGAGAGATGGCTCAACAGTTAAGGTGCTTGCCTGCAAAGCCTGGTTCAATTCCCCAGTATCCATGTAAAGCCAGATGCACAAAGTGGTGCATGCATCTGGAATTCTTCATTCATGCCATAGTTTCCCCCTGCCATCACGAAGCTTTCTCTTGAGTC
Organism: Zapus hudsonius; assembly: GCA_004024765.1. NCBI lineage: Eukaryota > Metazoa > Chordata > Mammalia > Rodentia > Dipodidae > Zapus > Zapus hudsonius. The sequence continues at coordinate 36,143 of PVHP010005380.1, forward strand.
TAAGTCAAAATAAACCTTTTCCTCCTACATGCTCTTTCTGATTGGATGTTTGTCACAGCAAGGAGAAACTGACCAAAACAGTAACATATTTGGTGGCACAAAGAACCCAACCAAAAGCAGCTTGTGGAGGGAAGGGTTGATGTTGGCTTACAGACTTGAGGGGAAGCTCCATGATGGCAGGGAAAATGATGGCATGAGCAGAGGCTGGACATCACCTCCTGTCAACATCAGATGGACAATAGCAACAGGAGAGTGTGCCAAACATTGGCAAGGGGAAGCTGGCTTTAACACCCATAGTAAGCCCACCCCCAGCAACACAATTCCAGTAAGGTTCCAATTCCAAAATTGCCACCAGCTGGGGATCAACATTCAGAACCCTGAAGTCTATGGTAGACACTTGAATCAATGCACCATAGTATCTTAAGTTGAAAATGTACTCAGTACACTTGATGTGCTGATCATCCTAGCTTAGCAAGAGTGTCCTGTAGTCTTAGCTATTCCCCTCAGGGCCTGTGACTGTCTGGGAGCTCAGCTCACTCCCAAGACCCAGCACCCATCAGGCACACAGAGCACAGCACCACATGTAAATAGGCTGTGAAAAGCATTCTGAGTACACTCTAAATGCGCATGACCTTTAACCAAAGTAAAGTTGGAAAAAAAAGAAGTCGAGTCATTTTAAATCAGGGGCCGACTACATTGCAGAACTACGTTGCAAAGCCAAGACAAGTTTGCTTGAGTCCTCATTCTTGGTTCCCTAAATCTCCAGAACTCACCTCAGAAATACTTCTTTTCATGGCAGGACAGACAGCTGATTAGAGGACCTTCACAAGTTCAGTACTCCACAGTGCTCAGAATTGCCAAGTCAAGGTCAGGTGGGCTCCCAAGTCCAGATAATGGCCTAAGCATTTCATTAGCTGTGGAAGGTTAGGAAAAAGTCTCAATCCCCACATTTGCACTCAGCTGCTCACTGAGAGGAGTCCAGTAAGAATCTGCAGCCCGTTTTCTGGGACCATTATTTTCTCAAATGTTCCAGAGCCAAGCCTTTGAGAATGTGATGCCTTTTTCTTTTTTTTTTTCTTTTTTTTTTCTAATTTATTGTCCATAATGAGTTACAACATTTAGTGGGCAAACAATGAGTTGTTATCCCCAATTCCCCACTGCCCTCCCCTCCCCCCTCCACTGGATAACCTCCTCCATGGGTCGTCTGGATCAGTCCTTGTGACAGGGGACCATAGGGGCGGAAAGATTGTAAGAGCCGTGGTGGGGGAGATTATCTGGAGCCTTTTTCTTTTAATAAATTTTCTGGGACCATTATTTTCTTGAGTGTCCTGGAGCCAAGCCTTTGAGAACGTGATGCCTTTTTTTCTTTAATAATTTTTCTGGGACCATTATTTTCTCGAATGTTCTGGAGCCAAGCCTTTGAGAAAATGATGCCTTTTTTTCTTTAATAATTCTTAGAATTCTTAGCCAGCCTTGTGTGTGACCAAAGCTGCTGACTATCTCAGGAAGCCAGGTGACCTCGAGGACAAACTATGCAAACTTCCCATAGTCCCCATCATTCTCGGTTCCACTCGTCACTGCTCCTGCAGATTGCTGTTAGCCTGGGTCAGCCAAGGTTCAAGTGTCTTTTCTGCCAGGGCAGCTGTTGGACCACTTGAAGATACCTTCTGTTTCTGGTGCGTCATTATTTCCTATGACCTTACCTATCTCCTGTCTTAGCTTGTTGGCCATTTGTCTGATGGACATTTCAGGCCTTGGGTGACAAGTCTATGATAAGAGTGTTAAAAATAACTCAGTAAGCATTTTCCTTTGTTATTCTCTCCCAGAAAGAGCTGGCAATCACAGAGAAATTCAACGTGGTTCAACAACTCAAATATGTCTTTCTTTTTAAGTCATGTTTTCTCCCAAAGATTGAGTTATTCATTTTTTCTTAGAGTGATTCATGTTTAATCTCACCCATTCTATATACCATTGTTTTAAACCATTCTTAGGTTTTTAATCAATGATCAGGATATTCATCAATGATCAAGACTATTACTGTGTGAGGAGGCCTAACTCCCTCCAATAATTGGGAGGCTTAGGGTTAGGGCCAAGGAGTCAGAGGGCAGCTTGGGCCCTTGCCCACGGTGGTACCTCCACACTGTGTCTCATGACACATGGTCACCACAGGGGAAACTACTGCTGTGTAACCTCCAGACACCCAATTAGAAAGTTGGAGGTTTCCCTTCCTAAAGGTCTCTCTTATATTTTAGAAGTTAATCTCGTAGTGTCTTTCTCTAGACACCTGGAAAAGGAGAGAAGAGCTTCTCTCTGGAAACTCAGCTTAATGGAGCTAAAATCATATTAGATTAAACTTGAATTACATCCTCTCTGCTAGTCTGACCTGTTCTTTTTTTTTGGTATCTTTTCTTGGTGTGCTCACATGCCCATGGGTGTAGTATGTGTGGTGTATGTTGCACACGTGTATGTGTGGATGCATTGTGCCATACTCGTATGCAGAGACCAGAGGAGAACTTGGGGTGCCCTTCTCCATCACGCAGCCACTTACTTTCTTGAGACTGTGTTTCTCCATTAACCCAAAGTTGCCATTTTGGGCCAGTGATGTCCAATGATTCTCCAGCCTCCCCTCCCCCACCTCCATGGACTGGAGTTATAGATGAATGTGGACAGGTGGAGCTTTGCACATGGTAAGAGCCAAAGCCAAGAGGTCCTAGGCCCTCCCAGGCCCTTCTGTGCTCTGAACTGCTGAGTCATCTCCCCAGTGTATCTTTAAGAAAAATCAAATATCTGGCTTGCTTCTTCACTCCTATAATCTTAGCACTTGGATGACTCAGCAGGAGAAGGGGGAACTCAAAGTCAGCCTTGGTTCCATGGTAAAGTCACAGCCAGCTGGGACTACCTGAGAGGTGCCAGAAAACTAAAGCACGACAGAAGTAAAACAAAAGAACAGAAGGAATGAACCCCCCCCAAAAAAAATGTGAGGGGAAAAATACATTTTGCTATAATATTTGCTGAAAAAAATTAAACTTTATTTTTTCTATTAATATTAACAAATATCTATGAAGATTCCATTTCCCCTAATTTAAAAGTGTTCTTGAAATGGAGGCTGATTGTGTTTTTGATATGGTTTTTCT
>PVHP010005380.1:39376-53954 GCA_004024765.1 Zapus hudsonius
TGTGTGTGTGTGTGTGTGATTGCTGGGGGGGGGGATGACTCTGGATATTCTCCCCGATCATGGCTCTTACAATCTTTCTACCCCTCTTCTCCTCAGATCCCTGAGTCATGGTGGGTTAGTTTTAGGTCTGTTTTATTGTTGAGTTCTTAAGAGTCTCTGGATTTCTGCTTTGGATTCTGTTTGGTATCCTCAGTGTCTGTCTCCATGATCCTTTCCCAGGTTATCTGACTAGCTGTGGAGGTAGGTCTCTTGCTCATCTTGCCACTTCCTCAAAGGTTTCATCTGGGCTCTATATCATAAGTTAGGGGTGGTTCATCTCCTGCCTGAATGTCAGGCAACATCTCAGGTCCTGTTGGTGGGAATGGGTTGTCCATGGTTCTCACTGTCTTCTGAGACATACAAACAGAATCTCCATGGTAGAGTGAAATCAGTATAGGTTAAATGAGACAAACCTTGTTAATTTGGGGGAGATTCTAATGGGTGTAGCCTCTCTGTAGATCACTGGTTAGTGGTGGTTTCCCCTTGGAGCCCAGGTTCGTGGTCCTCATAAGGGTTTACCATGGATCCAAGTTCCAGTTAAGGGTTACTTGACACTGATTAGATCTCTTAGCCAATTAGCAAGCCATTGTTTACCCACCTAGGATTAACCCACTATTGCACAGATGAGCACTACTTGGCTTGCTGGTCTAGATCATATAGCAGTGTCTTCAGCCTCTGGTAGTATCATTCAGTCTTGTATAACAGTGATCTCTATGTTCTCAAAATATCACTGGCCAATTTCCCTTGGCAGCTCATGTAATGCCTTCTGGCACTACACGTGCTACCATCTGGGGCCTGGTTACTGTTCTGGATCAAGCAGGGGTCTCTTGGTGTTGTGTGACAACACTCTGTGGTATCTTCAGCAATAAGGTCTTATCTTTTGCCTGGGGTAAGTATTCCATAGCTTTCACATAAGCCTGTCTTGTTTTGGGGACCTTATGGTTCTCTTTGATCAACAGCTCAGTGTGGGAAGTAACCAATGACTGGAGCAGGGAGTTACAGGACTGAGCAATTTTTTTTTGGGGGGGGGTTAGGCTGCCTCCTACCCTATTCGGGGCTCCTTTTACCCGATGACACCCATGGCTTCCTCAAGAGCTTGCTGTCAGAATTTCTTTCTGTGCAAGCTGAACCTGGTTAGGACACATATGAGGGAGAATATGCAGCACTTGACCCTCTATTATTGTGTGAGCTCACTAAGTATGAACTGCTCCAAGTCCATCCACTTTTCTTCAAACTTCATTATGTCATTTTTCCTTTCAGCTGAGCAGAATTACATAGTGTATATGTACCACAACTTTGATATCCATTCATCCAGTGATGGACAGTTGGATCAATTCCAATTCTTAGCTATTATGAATTGAGCTGCTATAAACATGGTTGAGCAAATGTCTCTGTGCTGAGGCGTGAAATCTTAAGGGTAGATGCCCAGTAGAGGGATAGCTGGTAGTGCTATATCCATTCTATACAGGAGTCTCCACACTGCTTTCCACAGTGGTTGTACAAGTTTGCAATCCCACCAAAAGTGAATGAGGGTTTCTTTTTCCCCACATCCTTGCCAGCAACTATTGTTACTGGAATTTTTAAGGATTGCCATTCTGATTGGAGTAAGGTGGAATCTCACTGTTTTGATCTGCATTTCCCTGATGATTAAGGATGATGAACATTTTCTTTAATGAGAATTGGTCATTTGTGTTTCCTCCTCTGTGACTTCTCTGTTGAGTTCAGTGCCCCATTTTGTGAAAGGGCTGTTTGTTTTTTTTATTATTTGTTTATTTTTTGCATTCTTTGTAAGTTCTAGATATTAGACCTCTGTCTGAATTATGGCTGGCAAAGATTATCTCCTAATCTGATGGTAGTCTATTGGCTTTGAGGTTGATATTTTTGTCTCTACAGAAGCTTTATAGTTTGATGAGATCCTATTGGTTAAGTGATTGTTGCACTTCATGGGCTCCTAGAGATATGTTCAGGAAGTTTTTCCCTACTCTTATCTCAAAGAGAGTTCAGCCCATTTTTTCTTCCAGGTTTTTTAGAGTTTCAGAATTTATGCTGAGGTCTTTGATCCATTGAGAGTTGATTCTTGTGCATAATGAGAGGAGTGGGTCTAGTTTCATTTTTTTACATGTATTTATTCAATTTGCCCAGCACCACTTGTTGAAGATGCTATCATTTTTCCAGTGAAATATTTTTGTCACCTTTGTCAAAGATCAAGTAACTATAGTTATACTAGGAGCAGGGTGTTCAATTCTGTTCCATTGGTCAGTGTATTTTTATGTCAATACCATGCTATTTTTGTTACTATGGCTTTGTAGTACTATGGCTTCAGATCAGGAATGGTAATACCTCCTGAGGACCTCTTTTTACTGAGGATAATTTTGGCTATACTGGGCCTTTTGACATTCTAAATAAATTTTGAGATTATTTGTTCTATGTTGGTAAAGAATTAAGCTGGGATTTTTATTGGCATTGCATTGAAACTGTATATTACTATTGGAAATATTGCCATTTTCACAATATTAATTCTACCTAACCAAGAGCTTGGAATATCTTTCCATCTTTTTACATCCCCTCAGTTTCCTTCTTGAGCATTTTTATGTTTTCATTATACAAACCTTTCACCTCCCTGGTTAGTGTTATTCCAAGGTATTTGATTTTGTTTTGAGACTATTGAAAACGGGACAGTCTCAATGTTTTCTTTTTAAGTATATATGTCATTTGCATGCAGGAAGGCTACTAATTTTTGTGTGTTAATTTTGTATCCTGCCAGTTTGCTGAAGGACTTCATCTCCTTCAGGTGCTTACAGGTATTTTCCTTTGGGTCTGTTATGCATAGGATCATGTCATCTGTAAAAAGATATAGTTTCACTTCTTCCTTTCCATTTGTATCCCTTTTATGTCTTTCTCCTTGTCTTGTTGCTTGGGCTAGAACTATAAGTACTATGTTGAAGAGTGGTGGTGAAAGTGGACACCCTGTCTTGTTCCCAAATTTAGTGAGAACTCCTTGAGTCTTTCTCCATTGAGTATGATCTGGCCTTTAGATTTGTATATGGCCATTATTATGTTGAGGTATAAGCACTCTATGCCCAGTCTCTCTAGCATTTTGATCATGAAGCAATGTTGAATTTTGTTGAAGGCCTTTTCTGTGTCAACTGAGATGACCATGTGGTTCTTGTGGTTAAGTTTATTAATGTGGTGGATTACATTAGTTGATCCATATGTTAAACCATTCCTGCATCCCTGGGATGAAGCCTATCTGGTTGAGGTAGATAATACTTTTTATTTTTAAAGTAGAGGTATCAGTATTTTATTATATTATTAGTCATATACATTTTCTATGCATTTAGTTTTATTTCCTTTGTATTTTTTTCAATTTCAAGTGGAAAATTTTTAAAATATCTTTTTTATCTGTAATTAGATACATTGTATAAACAAATCTTAGGATCATACCCCCATTTCCCTCTTCCCTGTCCCCAATCCACTGGGGATCCTCCTCAGTGGGCACACTGGATCAGTCCATAGGGAAGGGGTTATGAATTGCTCTAGAGGTAGTAAGTTTAACCCCCCTTGTGTGTTGTTGCTGAGGGGGACAATGTCTCTGTATATTCTCCCCTACCATGACTCTTACATTCTTTCTGCCCCCTCTTCCACTCAGTTCCCTAAATCATGGTGGGTGAGTTTTAAGTCTACTTTATTGTTCAAATCTTAAGTGTCTCCAGACTTCTGCTTTGGGTTGTGTTGGGTATCATTGGTGACTGTCTCCATTGAGCTTTCCTGGGTTATCTGACTTGCTGTGGTGATAGGTCTTTTGTTTATCTCACCACTTTCTCATAGGTTTCATTTGGGGCCTACATAATGGGCCTGGGGAGGTTCATCTCTTGCTTGGATGTCAGACATCATCCCAAGGTTTGATGCCCATCTCTGGATGAATGGATATCAAATGAATGTGTTCTGAATGATCTATCCTCAGCTGATGGCAGTTCAGGTATTAGAACTTCGTTAGAGCTGTGTTGTTGGAGATGGACTTACTGGTGTTATAAGCCGCCTTCCCCTTGCCAATATGTGGCACACATTCCTGCTGCTGTTTGCAGTGTTGTGGTGGAGGTGATGTCCACCCCTCTGCTCATGCCATCATTTTCCCTGCCATGATGGTGTCTCCCCTTGAGTCCATAAGCCAAATAAACCCATTTTTCCACAAGCTGCTTTTGCTTGGGTTCTTTATGCGCAGCAACTGGAAAGTTGACTACAGCATCCTATTACCTGAAAAAACCCTCAGAAAGAGTGGTTTTGGTTCTTTGATAAAGGTTTGCTAAAATTTGACTGAGAAACCATCAAATCCCGGACTTTTACTTTTGGGGAGTTTTTTGATTATGTTTTCAATCTCAGTGGATGTGATATGTTTATTTAGGAGCTTTATTTGCTCTGGGTTTAGTTTTGGTAGGTGGGAGGTATCCAGAAATTAACCCATTTCTTCCAGCTTCTCCAATTTTGTGGAATAGAGGTTTTGGAAGGAGAATCTGGTGATTCTTCTGATTTCCTTGGGGTCTTTTGTGACCTTTCCCTTTTCTTTTGTGATTTGTGTTAATTTGGGCCTTCTCTGTTTTTCATTTAATTAGATTGGCCAAGGGTTTTTTATCTTGTTTATTCTTTAAAAGAACCAGCTTTTTGTTTCATCTATTTATTTTTTAATTATTTAATTATTTTTTAATTATTCAGCTCTGATATTCATTATTTCTTTTTGCCTTGAGCTTCTATCATTGGATTGTTCTAGTTTTTCCAATGCCTTTAGGTGGGTGGTTAGGTCACTGATTTGAGATGTCTCTGTCTTTGTTATGAAGGAATTCAGTGCTATGAGCTTTCTCCTTGGGGGTTGATGTCTCACATATTATGAACCCAATAATTTTGGTTATCATGATCATCTTCTATTGGGCTTTTGAAGTTGGTTGTTAAACTCTTCTGTGTGGATTATCTTCTTTAGTATCCTCTGTAAGTTTGGCTTTGTGTTCATATAATCATAGCTGACTTTTATCATGGAATGTTTTCATTTCTCCATCTATTTTGAGGAATAGTTTTGCTGGGTACAGTAGATTGGATTTGAAGCTATAATTCTTTAGGCCTTGAAGAGTATTGTTCCAGGCCCTTCTGGCCTCCATGGTTTCCAATGAGAAGTCCCAGGTAAGTCTGATGGGGTTGTCTTTATATGTAATGTGTTGTTTCTCTCTTCCTGCTTTTAGCACTCCCTTTGCTTTCTATGGTTAGCATTTTAACTAAGATATGTCTTGGAGGGTTCCTTCTTTGGTCTTGTCTGTTCGGAGTTCTGTAGGCCTCTTTTGTCGGGACCAGCCTTTCTTTTGTAAGATGGGAAATGGGAAATTTTTCTTCAATATTTTTGTTAAATATATTCTCTATGACTTTAGCCTGGGTTTCTTCTCCCTCTGGTATCCCCATGATCCTGATGTTTGGTCTCTTCAAGGAATCCCCAAGATTCCTAATGTTTTGTTCATGAGATTTTTTGAATTTATCAAAGTTTTCAGATTCCCTATTAATTTCTTCTGTTTTGTCTTCAAGGTCTGAGGTTCTGTCCTCTAGGTTATTAACTCTGGGATTGAGGAATTATACAGAAGCTTTTAATAGCTTTGTCTTTTGTTTTGTTTTCTTTTGTTTTCTGTTGTATTTTTGTTCCTAGTCTCTATCTCTCTGGTGAGTTCCAGTTTCAAGTCTAGTTTTATTTTTGTTAATGATTTCTGGAATTCATTCTTGCATTTTCTATGTCCTCATTGAACTTCATCAGTGGGTTATTGAGGTTTTTCCCATTGTTGGTTTACCTTCAAGTTCCTTATTTCTTTTTTGATATCACTCTGAATTTTTCTCAATTGAGTTGTCTGATGGCAAGGCCTGTGTTTTTGGGTTGCACTTCATTTAAATGTTTTTTGACTGATTCTAGTACAGCCAGTATCTTGGTCAGGGTATCATTGCCAATATGACCTGAGGTTAGTTTACTCTCTTCTTGGGATTGTAATTCTGTTGTCTCCCCTATATTTTCAGTGGCAACTACCACTGTGGGACTAGGAGGCTTTAGTTGGGAACTCTCATCTTGATGTGTTCTGGATTTTTTTGCATTAGTTTCTTTCCATTTCTGGATAAAGGTCTAGTTTTCTTAATGCAGGATCCAATATAGGCTGTTGTTGGGTTTTCAGTGAGTATTCTGTTCTGGGTTCTGGTTGGGTTGGGATAGCATTGTAACCACTAGTGTGTGAGTTGGAGATGATACAGGGGTGCCAGCAGATCTGGGCTGACTGGCTGGGGTATACTGGCACTTGTCCTACCACTCTCTACATTGTCATCTTTTTCTTTCTTTTATAAGTTCTCTCTGGAGTGAGTGATGACTCCCTTCTTCCTTGGCAATGTCTCAGGCTGTGTAGCTCCTCCCTGCTAAAACCTGGCACTGTGGCTAGTGTAGAATTTTTCGCAGGAGTGAAAGGAAGGAAGTGCAAGGCTGGGAGACAGGCCTGTGGAGGGACCAATCTACCTGCCTAGGAGGGGTGGATGGTGGGACGGAGAGTGAGCAGCAGAAAGGGGTGCAGGGCCAGGGGGCAGGACCCTGGAGGGACCAACCTACCATCCTGGGATGGGTGGGTGGTGGGAAGGGCTCTATATGTTTGATTCCCACATGTTTTATCTTTATCCTTCATAGCTTTACAGAGTAGGGAAGTTAATTTGGAAACACAAACATAATCTAAAAGACACTATTCTTTGGAATAATAATAATAAAAAAAGCCCGGTTGAAGAGGTGGCTCAGAGGTTAAGGTGCTTGTCTCCAAAGCCTAACAACCTGGGTTTGATTTCCAAGTACACATGTAAAGCCAGATGCACAAAGTGATGCAGGCATCTGGAGTTCCTTTGCAGTGGCTAGAGGTCCTGGAACACCTCTCTCTCTCTCTCTCTCTCTCTCTCTCTCTCTCTCTCTCTCTCTCTCACACACACACACACACACACACACACACATATACTCACTCTCTCACTCTTGCTCTCACTTTCTCTCATATTTCTCTCTGCATGCAAATAAATAAATAAAAATATTTTAAAAATAACCATGGACCATTCCAGTGAATAGGTTACCTCTAAGCATGCTATGGCCAAGTCTGTAGAGCATCAGGCTTTAGTGCAAGCAGCTTAAACAGACAGCAGAAGTGAGCCACAGACATGGGCTGGCCTAAGAGGCAAGAATAGAGCCAGCAGAGGATAAAAATAGACGCCTTGTTTATTCATCACACACAATCACTGTCTGAATGGGTACCACTGTTGTTTTCATACCTCCATCAGCAAAGTTCCTTTCTGTTTTGAATGGCTTGTGTTCTTTGCTCTTAGTATGGACATGATTTTCTACCTTGGCAAGGCAACCCTCTCTCACTTGCCGAGCTCCCAGCCATTTGCTGAACCCTTTGTAGACCCCCTGGCTTTTATACTCTCCTGGTCCAACATCTCTCCACCTACTCTTTGTCTCCTCTGCCTGCATGCCAATTCTAATTCCTGAAAGCATTTCACAATTAATGGACAACAACTTTCCCACCCCCAGTTCCCTCCAGAGAGTCTCTTGGGAAAGAGGAAAAAAAAAGGATTGCAAAGCTTTCCAGGCCAGAAGCATTGCACTGTAACCCTCTTCTTTGTCATGGCTTATTCCATTAGGCTGAAATGGTCAGGGAGGCATGAATAACGCTTTTTCTCCTGTGCCCTAGGAACACTAAGGTGCCGTGTAATTCATGCAAAATTACCATGGGAGAATTCCCTCTCCTGAGCTGTTTTGTTCTATACCCCTGGGGACATGTCATTTCCAAGAATGGCCCTGTGCCTGACAATGGCACCGTCAATTCTCCTCTTAAAAGTACCTGTTATATTGACTTCTCCAAAACCAGCAGCCTCTTATTATTTTTTTCCTCAAGTAAAATATCCAGGCCCAGAGGTTAATGTAGGAGCTTCTTGTTGATTCCATGGGGCTTGTTGCTGGGGTAGATTCATGAGCAGAGTCCATGGGCATTAATGAGATGACTGCCAGGCTGGCCCTTTAGTTTAAGATTTAAACCTTTTGTGAGTGTTGGGCCTGCTGAGCTTGGGTGTTTAAATTATCTCCTCAAATCAAATTGGATCCTTGCTGTGTTAGCAATTATCACAGCATCGCTTCCCCTTGTCAGAAAGGTTCCAGGGAAAATAAAATGTATAGCAGAAAATCTCACAGTTGATTAGAAGCATAAACTACTCATGTTCTTCTCAGATTGACTAAAAAAATTTTTAAAATATTTTTAGTCCCCAATGCAGAAAACTTTCAGTTAAAGCTATACAAACCCACACAATGACCTTGTGTTAATTCTTTTTATATAAGTCTAAACATGTTTTACACATTAATTCAAAAAAATGAAATGATAAATGAAGTGTTCTTGTGCTTGTCAACCATTCTTTCCTCTTGGACAGAAACAGTCAATGAATGTAAGTCTTAATCATGAGGAGGAAAGAGACATTAGAGTCATCACATCTTTAGGGCTAACTCTCTCTTCTTTGTTATTACTGATCCTTAATTGGTTTTCTATTGCAATGACAAAATTTCTAAGACAGGGTGATTTATAAATAAAAGAGGATTATTTAGCTTATGTCTCTGGAGGCTGGAAGTCCAAGAGCATTATTCTAGCCTCTGGTGAGGGCCTGTTGCTATGTCATAACAGGGTCACATGGCAAGAGAGAGTGAGTTGCTAGCTTCTCTTCTGATAAAGCCATGAATGTCACCATGAAAAGCCTCACTCTAAACACCTTACTTAGTCGCTTTCCATCAGCCCAACTTCCAATTATTACTATAGTAAGACTGGTGGATTAAGTTTCCAACACAGGAATTCAGGGACACACCAAATCATACCAGTCCACCTTCATGCGAACGTCCTGTTCCTCTGAAGTTCAGATCCCTACCCTCCTTCTTAGCTCTCACTACTGAATTCTGCTTAACTCTGTTGCGAGTACATGACAAGATGCTGGGTTATATCTCTAGAAATGTCTCTCAGCTAACATTCTTGACTTCCTTATTAATTGCTATTGAATATTGCTTGACTCAGAGTTATGTCTTAAATTCCCTTTCATTTTCTTATCTATCGTGCTTACCTAAATAATCTGCTCTGATCCCCACTTTTTGTTGACATATAGGTCACTCACTTTCCAACTGTGTGCTTTTGCCATAAGAGTTTCACCCTATTGTAGCAATGTTTAGATAACTCCATCCATTTGTCCCACCAAGACCTCATGTTCAAGAAAGAACTCATCCTCTTCCAAAAACTGCTCTCCTGCCCCCATGTGCTCGAGAGGGTTAATAGCCACACCCCGTGACAAAGTAGAAGAGTAATACTATTTCCACTCCTCCCTCTTTTTCAACCCTAACCTCCAGAAATATAAGGCACCTAGTTTGGTACCTAGTTCACAGAAAGTGCTCAATAAAGTTTAACAATTGAACAGCAGCACATATACTAAAACTGGAAAGACACAGAAGATGAACATGACCCTCTGCAGAAGGATGATGGGTAAATTCAGGAAGCATTCTGTATTTTTATGGGTGGAATTGGAAAACATTACCTTCAGTGTGGTAGCTCAAGATCAGAAAGACAAAGGCTGTGTGTTCGCTCTCATGTGTGTATATTCTCCTTAGCTTCAGCTGTTCAATAGGTGAACCATGGTAAGAGTAGATGTTGATGAAGGCCAGGCTAGAAAGGGGCTCATGAGAAGGCAAAAAAAGAAGAAGATTTAAGGGAGGTTGGAAGATACTGAACATATGAGATAGTAAAGTGGAAGGAAGAAAATTGGAGTGAGAGGGTACAATGGGGAAAAAGTGACAGGCAGTTAGTGAAAATAATATATAAAAATGCCACCAGGAAACCTATTCCTTTATAGATTAATTTAAAAAAATAGGGGCTGTGGAGATAGCTCAGTCATAAAGTTCTTGCTTCACAAGCATGAGGGCCTGGATTTGAACCCCAGAAGCCCATGCAGAAAGCCAGGCTTAGTGATGCATACCAGTAACCCAGACACAGGTGGTCTCTGGAGCTCACTGGCCAGCTATTCTAGTCTAATTGTTGGTCTCTAGGCCAGTGAGAAAGCCTGCCTCAAAAACAGGCCTATGGCATCACAACACCCAAGATTATCCTCTGATGTACCCCCTCTCCACATGTGTGACCGCATGCCACACACACACATTTAAATTTTAAAAAGGAGGGGCTGGAGTGATGGTTCAGTATTTGCCACTCAAGTATAAGGGCCTGATTTGCCTGTTCAATTCCTCCTCATCCAACCTCTGTAACCCCGGTCATGTGAGGAGCAGGAACAGGAGAAGCACTCGGGCTCACTGGACATCAGACTGTCAAAACAGTGGCTCTGGGTTCAGTGAGGGACTTACTCTCAAGGACATAAGGAAGCAACATTGCCCTCTGGCAAATGTATGGGCAATACATCTGCACACACACACACACACACGGAAAAAAGAAAATTAATAACAATTTATGTTGAAAACTGAGCTGTAATCAGAATTTTAAATAAAAACAAGATTCATTTGTAATCCTTAAAGATCATCATGATTGCTATGTAGTTTAATCATGAATATACCCCATAAGAAACAGCAAGTGATATATACAATGCTAATACTGACTTACATCTTTTGTCTTTTTTGGAAATAAAATCTAGGTGGTTTGCTTTCTGCAAAATGCTTCTTCCATTATATTTCTGGAAATGACTACAGATCATCTGTGTTCTACTGTGTTCATTCTCCTCTGTGTTCTAGAAAGTTCTTGTCAATCTGGAGTGCTACTGATGGAGGTTTTATATCCTGTTGGGCTTTCTCCCTGGAAAACCTTTAGTCTGAGTATGCTTGTGGCCTGAAAAAGTCTCATTTAGGATGGAAAAGTTCTATATTCCACATAGCAGTTGGGCCCATAGGTCAGGGAAGGCAAATTCCTAATGGAATCACCAGCCAGGCAAGGACGTTCCTTATCCACAGAGAGAATCTCTGCAACAAAGAAATGAAGAAAGATACACAGACTTTTTATCAAGAACTGAAGGCAGATAAGGCCATGAGGATCAACAAGTGACACCTAATTTTTTTTAAAGATTACCAAAGCATTTGGAACATTTGTGGCCAATAAACCACAAAGCCCATGCAGCTAAATCCCCAGGAGGATTCAGGCAAAGAAATGAATTCCCAAAGAGACCCGAAAACCCTGATTGTTTAGCGAGGCAGATGAACTGGTTGTTGAACTGTACTGTGTGCATGTGAAAAACAAGAGGTTCCTCAGAGACTGCTCAGCCCTCTGATGCATCTGAATTGTGACAGGCAGAGGCAAGGTGATACACACAGTATGGCGTTCTCATACAGCGTTCCTCTGTGGAGACTGGCAAATTCCAAACTTCCAAACAAGTTTCCCCCACACATGGGGATTATTAGAGGCCCTCCACTTCTCTTGGCAGGGAGACAAGTTGCATTTAATACTAACCCGAGCTGCTTTCCATAATGTATGCTGAGTGGGCCTTGCCCATATGTTGGAATGACATCAGCCGTCCGCAGACCAGCGCTGCAGAGGTTCTGAAGGGTTGCGTGCCAGAAAGATGAAAAGAGCAGGGTTGTTACAGATCAGGAAAAGGCAGAAAGGCTCATCAAGTCCAGCTAGCAGATCACTTGGGTATTTACCTCAAATTAAGTGGAGTCTTAAAGAGTCTCTGATCGGAGCTTTATTATTTTTCTTTATTATTGAGTCTTGAGTATTTTCAGCTGATAGAAAGATAAAGTACTAGGAAATGTGTCTCTCATTTGTCCTGTCAAATGGGTCCCATCACAATGCTGTGCTAAACCTTGCTACTTAACTGAACTGTCCAGGGACCCCAAAATGTGTACCTCACTGGAAACAGGAGTCAAACACCTTCCGCTGGGTCCTTACCAGACACAAAACCTTCACGGAACCTGCAGCATCATGCTAAGAGCACACATGCTTTCATTGAAAAGATGCATGAGCACTGTGGCAGCTCAATATTGTTAAAAAATGATTTCTACAAAAACTTGTGAAATGAAATGTTCCTCCCACTGTTTTTACCCTGGCAACATTCAGTTGTTTTCTTGTTCATGGATGGGATGACAACTCAGGTACCTGCTCACAGGCAGCTGGAGGCCAGGACTCTGAAAGGGTTGCTGACAGGGCCAAAGATAAATTGATCAGGATGTGGCCATATGATCTATGAGGAATATGTATGTAAAAATGGTTTGAATGGCTTGGCGAAATGCAAAAACTTCTTGAACATGCCACATACCACCAATACAAAGAGAATTTTAGCCAGACATGGTGGTGCGCACCTTTAATTCCAGCACTAGGGAGGCAGAGGTAGGAAGATCACTGTGAGTTGGAGGCCACCCTGAGACTACAAAGTGAATTCCAGGCCAGCCGGGGGTTGAGCAAGAACTTAACTCAAAAAACGAGAGAGAGAGAGAGAGAGAGAGAGAGAGAGAGAGAGAGAGAGAGAGAGAGAGAGAGAGAGATGTCGTGATAGAAAAGGAAGAGGCTGTGGAATTTTTAAGCATTTCTGTCTGGAATGAAACGTCAATTGGAGTTCTAATAACTTGGTTCAAAGCTAATTCATAGTTATTAACTATATGACTTTCTACAAAATGCTTCACCTCTGAGGTACAAAGTTTTTTCATCTAATTCAGTGGGATGATACCTCAGGTCATCTCTTGGGTCCCTTTTACCACTATGTGCCAGAGATTCCTGATAATGTATTTTATAGCACTGGGAAATGACTTCATCTTTTCTGTAATACTAACACCAAAACACAAGCAAACCCAAAAGGGTGACCCCTCCACTGTTCTGTGGACAAATGCTTACGCCTTTCCACCATCTTATTTTGAAATCTTAATGCCCAATGTTACTCTATTTTGAAATGGAACCACTGAGAAGATTATTAATGCCAAATAAAATCATAACATGAAACTTTTATTTCTTTAATTAAATTAAAAACAGAGCCCTCTCCCTCTCTGTGTCTTCCTCTGTCTCTCCTTCCTCCTCTCCTTCCCCTCATGTCAGGACAGAGCAAGCTCTTTGCAAGTCAAGGAGAGAGGTGTTCCTAAACACAGATCTGCCAACACTTTGATCAATTTCTAAAAAAAGGATTTCTGCTGTTTAACTCACCAAGTCAATTAATGAGCACATTAATACATCTGTTTTCAGAAACTCATAGAACTCAATCCTTATCCTTATAACCTTGATTCAAAGATTCAATAAAGTTGGACATGGTGGTGCACACCTTTAATTCCAGTACTCAGGAAGCAGAGGTATAAGGATTGCCATGAGCTGGAGGCTAGCCTGGAACTACAGAGTGAGTTCCAGGTCAGGCTGGGCTGGAGTGAGACCTTACCTTGGGGATAGGGGGTGGAGGATTCAATGAAGTATCTGGCCACATCACATGAGTCTTGCATAGCTAACACTTTGAAGTTAATCCTTTTGTAGCGAATATTTACAAATAAGACTTTTCTATGCTTTTAGAAACTACAACAGCAACTCTAAGAAATGGCTTGGGATCATCTCATCTCTTGAAACTCTTCCTCAGCAGTGGTTGTAAGTGCCTTCCAAGAGACTTTAAAAAGACTCTCTGCAGTGTATTACCTTATTAATCGGCTAAGTCTGTACTAACTGGATTAGAAATTATTACTGTTCTGGCTATTTTATAGCTCCTTAGATACTTTTAGTTGCAATATTTCTATTATAAATATTATGAGCACCTATTATTATCATTAGTAATCATGCATTTCATTGCACATGACACAGAAAGTCATACTAGTGTAGCCCTTTAAGCAGACTTAGAATTTAGAAAGACAAACGAAAGATACTTTGAGTGTGGAAAGAGAGTTTTCATATAAGGGAGACTTCTGATAGGGTTTCACCCAGAGGAATGGGGGTTGGATGATGTCAAATTGGCCTAAAGCCTAGAATAGCCATAAAGCACAGAGAAGTCTATCTACCACTATTCAGAATGAGTTTGTATAGAAACAAAGACGGGACAAGTGGTAGTGATGGTTAAGAATTGGAATAAAGAAGTATTGACTGTTACTTAAACTTTCCTCCATGTCCTTCAACAAGTATTTCCTGAAAAAAATTTGTGTCAGTGGTAAGCATAAGGACTTCAAAATAAATAAAATATATTTCCTAAAAAAAAAGAAACTACAAACTTAAAAAAAATAAGCTCACATTGTCAAATGTTTTTCAATTACAGGTACTAAAATCATTCAATGGGGAAAGTGTATTATTTTCAACAAAAGGTTTTGGAAAAATTGGATCTCTATATACCAAAAAAAAAAAAAATTAACTTGAATCTCGTACCTTTATATGTGAAACTTAACTCAAATGGACACCAAGTTTAAACTTTAGAGCTAAAGTGCTACACTTAGAAGAAAACATGAGGAAATCTTCATGACATTGAAGTTGATAATAATTTCTTGGCTGTGATATCGAAAAATCATTAAAAACATTTGTTTGTTGAA
>PVHP010005380.1:54054-65891 GCA_004024765.1 Zapus hudsonius
GAGAGAGAGAGAGAGAGAGAGAGAGAGAGAGAGAGAGAGAGAGAGAGAGAGAGAACAAGCTAAATAATAACAGCAAGAAAACCATCTTAACTCCCCAGCATTAAAAGGACTAGAATAAACATTTTTTAAAGAATATACTCAAATACCCAATATGTACATGAAAAAGTATTCATCATTAATGATTGCAAATACACAAATCAAAACCATAATGTGCTAACACCTAACATTCACTAAGATTGTTTCAATAAATTATTTTGGAAAATGACAACTGCTATGAAACATATGTAGACACTGAGACCCTTGTGCACTGTTGTGAGGACTATAAGATAGCAAATGCACCACAGGAAATGGTTTGGCTGTTTTAAAAATGGTAAATATGGGCTGGAGAGATGGCCCAGTGCTTTAAGCACTTGCCTGCAAAGCCCAATGACCTGGGTTCAATTGCTTGATATCCACAGAAAGCCAAATGCACAAAGTGGCACATGCATCTGGAATTTGCAGTGGCTAGAAGCCCTGATGTGCCCATTCTCTCTCTTTATCTCTCTCTGTGTGTCTTTTTCTCTGTGTCTCTGCTTACAAATAAATAAAATATTTTTAAAATAAAAAACATAAAATTATCATATGATCTAGCAAAAAATAATTAAAAGCAGGGACTGAAATAGATGCTCATGCATCTATTGTTTATTGCAATGCTAATCTCAATATCTAAAAGGTAAAAACAACCCATCAAAGAAGACAATAAACAAGCAAGCTGTGTGATGTGCATATTGTAAAATATCATTCAGCCATCAAAATCCTGTTACCTAGCATAAGATAGAAGGTTCTGGAAGACATGAAAACTGAAATAAGCTAGACATAAAAAGATGAATATTGTATGATTGCACTTATTTGTGTTATCAGGTGTATATTAGATACTTTCTCATTGCTCAAACAAAACACCCAACCGGAAGCAATTTAGGAAGGAAAGATTATGTCAACCTGCAGCTCCAGAGGGTAAAGCCCATCATGGCAGGAAATGCACATCATCACATCAACAGAAAGGAAGCAGAGAATAATAAATGCTGCGGCTCGGTCAGCTCTCTCCTTTTTGTAGTCCAAGAACCCCCAACCCAAGAAATGGTGCTTCATGGTTAGTCTGCGTCTTCCCAGCTCAAATAACCTAATTGAGATAATCCCTCACAGACATACAGAGATGAACCTAATCTACATAACCCCTCACGGGTGGGTGATTCTAGTTCCTTTCCAGGTGACAATCCATATAAACCACCACATCAGGTACAATCAGGTTCATGGTCACAGAAAGAAAAATAGAGGTTCCACGTGCTGGGCAAGGCATGACTAGGAAATTAGTATTTAATTGGTGGTTTCTCTTTAACAGTAGTTATGGTTGTGCAACTTTGTGAATGTATTGCGAATGTACTTAATGCCACTAAATTGCATGCCCAAAATGCTAAAAAGGTAAATGTTACATTATATAGACTTTACAACAATAAAAATCTAAAATACGTTCTGTAGCTACACCATTTATCTTTCTACTACACCCTAGCCCACATCTCATAATACGGCTGTTATAACAGTCCCCTAAATGTTCTTCTTCTTACCTCTCTTGACTTCATCAAATTTGTACATACCACCCAGTGATCTTTTTAATAGGATTTCCTTTTAGATTAGTTTTAATTTCACAGCAAGACCAAACAGAAATAATCCATCTATTCCATAAATATACCTAACTACATAACCCGACTCATTCTACACCTACCCCACCAGAGTGGTAGTTTTCTTTGAGTTGGTGAGCACACATCCACACATCGTCATCACACATATTCCACTGTTTGTACAAGGATTCATTCTTGTTGGTATGTGTAGTCCATAGTTTTGGCCAACGTATAGTGACATGCACCCATCATGATTATGCAGTCATAGGCAGTGGTTTCTGTGCCCCTCCTGCTTATCTTGACCCCTCTACTAATTAATAGCACTGCTCATCTTTTTATCATCTCCATCATTTTGCTTTTCCCAGTGTGTCATAATCTGGGAATCCTATGGAACTCAGCCTCTGCAGATGAATCCTTTACCTTAGCAAGAAACATATGTGTTTCTTGCATGTGATTTTATGATAATATACTTCCTTTTAGCACCAGTTCACAGTTCATTGTCTGGATATGCCATAGTTTTCCATATAACTCCTGAAGAATGTATTGCTTGCTTCCAAGTTTGGTCAATTAGGAATAACATTTTAATACAAGGCTATATGTGAACCTAGGTTATGATCTTCTTTGGGTAAATACCAACAGCAAGTTGGCTGCAGTATACAATGTGCTGATTAATCTTGGTTATCAACTTGACCAGGTGGAGAGATGCCTAGAAAACTGGTAAAGCATATTTCTGAAGGTATCCATGAGGGTGTTTCCAGGAAAGATTGGTATTTAGGCAGTGAACTGAGAGGGGAGACCTGCCCTGCATGTGTGGAGTAATATCTGATGAACTGAGAGCTTATGTGGATTGACAGTGGAAAAACCTAGGTCTGGAGAGATTGCTCAGTGGTTAAGGCACTTGTCTGCAGTACCTAATGATCTAGGTTCAATTCCCTAGCATCTACATAAAGCCAGATGCACAAAGTGGTGCATGCATCTGGAGCTCATTTGCAGTGACTAGAGATCCTGACAACCCACTCTCTCTTTCTCTCTCTCTCTTCTTTCTTTGCAAAATAATAAATAAAATATTTTTAAGAAAGTGGGAAATGCTTTCACCTTTGCATGCTTGGTTCTCCTTGAATAGGTCCATGTCGTTGCCGTTGCTGTGGCTAGGGTTTTTTCAAGGGCCAGAATTTTAGCACTTGGAGGTCAGTTTGCATCAGAGACTCAACACATGGATTCCATAGCTTTCTGTGCATGCTGAGGCCATACACTGCTCCCTCTTGTGCTAAGGCTTTCTGCTCTTCAACTGAGCAGCTATTGGTTGTCTCTGCTCTGCAACCCGCAACAGGCCATAGCCCAGACTGTGCAAAACACTATAAGTCCCCTTTGGCAATTATGTATATTCTGATGTCTCTGTCTTCCTGGAACAAATTAACTAGTGCATTAGATCTGGGTTTGAAAGAAACTGCCAAGTGGTCCTCCATAGTATCTGCACCATTTTTAATTTCCACCAACAATGAATGAGAGTTCATATTACTTTAAATACTTAATAGAATATCCTGTCATCAAGGCTCTGGGCTCTAGTTATTTTAATAAAGGCATAGTGACAGCTCTTTATTTTCACTTGTGTGTTTCACTTGCATTTCTGCGACAACATACATGTGCTTGGTTTTTTTCCCATCTTTGTCTCTTCTCTGGTAAAGTGTTGAAGACTTTACACATTTCTTTTAAAAAGTCAGATGATGTTTGTCTTGCTGTTGTATGTATTAGTTTTCTGTTGCTACAATAAAATTTCAGAGGATAGGTATACATGAAGAACAAGCATTTATTTAGCTAACAATTCTAGAGGTTCAAAATCATGGCACCAGCTTCTTCTCAGCCCTGGTGAGACCTCCTTACCTGCCCACAACCTGGTGCATGGTGAGGGTAGCATGAGAGAAGAAGACACCACATGGCAAAATAGGAAGCTAGGGAAATTCAGGGATCAATCATGCTAATAATAAACAACTTTAAAAGGAACTATGATCACTCTGTAAGACCAGAATTAATTTTTTCTGATAATTGTACCACCAATGACCTAATTTCTGTCCACTAGACCTCACGTCTGAAGGATTCCGTCATTCTCACATTTCCACAATAGGGACCGAGCTTCTAACAGCTATATCCTTAGAGGACAAGCTATGTTCAAACTATAGCGTTCAGTTTCAAGAGTTCTTTAAATGGGCAATAAAGAAAAAAAACAGATGGCATTATATCAAACTAAAAAGCTTTGTCATGGCAAAGGAAGGAGTTGGAAGAACATATTTGCAAATTATATAACTAGAAGAAGGTTAATATCCAAGATATATAAATAAAACAACTCAATAGTTTAAAAAAACAAATTTAGAAAATGAGAAAAGGATCTTACAGACATTCCCTAAAAAGAGAAATACAAATGGCTAGGAGGCATGTGGAAAAAAAAAAGTTCTGTAGCACTCCCTGACAGAGAAATATAAATTAAAACCACAATGAAATGTCAGTTCCCACCTGTTAGAATGGCTAGTCTCAAAAATCAGAAATAAGTTTGGACCAAAATGTGGAACAGAGGGAACTGTTGATGGATTCTGGTGAAAATGCAAATTAGTACAATCATTATGAAAAACTGTATGTCTATTCCTTAGAAAGTTACAATAGATTTACCCTACAATCAGTAATTCCACACCTGACTATGGATTTTAAAATAATGAAATTGATACTTTAAAGAGATATTTAACTCCCTTCTCTATTACAGCATTATCCACCATAGTCAGGACTTGGAATCAACCTGATGCCTATTAATAGACGAATGTATAAAGAAAAGCTGGCGTATAGACAACATGAAATATTGCCAGAGAAAGAATGAAATCCTGTCTTTCTTTTTTTTTTAACAACATGGAAGAACCTGGAGCTAGAAAATGTGATTTTAAAGAAAATAAGTCAGACACAGAAGGACAAACTTTGCATGATGGTTCAAAGGAGAGATCAATAAACCTCACAGTTATAGGAGGTGAAGAAATGCTGAAGGGAACGTGTACATAGAGGCCACACTAGTTTCTTCAAGAGAGAAAGGAAACCAACTGAACTTGGACCAGACAGGGCAGAATTTTCAGGCGTACAGACAGTAAACATTTGAATTGGTCCCAGTTAGTATTAGAGTGTTGTAAAGTCACTTCCAAAAACAGTCTGATTACCTGGAGGGTGACAGCCGTGGTCATCTAACAACATAGCTTTACATTGGAGCACATATTTCCTTTACAAGGTAAACGTTTCCTTTTTCTGCCAATTATGTTTGGTATAAAAAACGTTAACTTGAACCTGTGGTTCACAGTATTTTAATGGGTCTGTAGTTAAGATCAACATATATAGAAATTGTATGGTTTTGTGAACACCACTAGGTTTTTGAGGAACGAAATATTCTTATATTTAATTTTTTTTCTCTTTTTGAGCAAACCACTTTGAGGGACACTTTCTTAACTTTATCTTCTAACCCTTCTACTGAAACTGTCAGTGAATGAATGATCATATGTACTTTAAAGTATGGCTTCTCTCATTATGGTATTGGTGTGTATATTGCAAATGAATGCACTGATCATATTTGTTTCTTGGATTTGGGGGAGGGACTTCTGTATGGTTTTAAGCATAGCATAGAAACACGGCTATTATTTAATACCAAAACGTGCTTGGACTTTGAAAAACATGGGGTTTATGAGTGGCATCCTTTATGGGATTATCTTTTCTTCTTTCATGTTTTAGCTACTCTCATTTGTCTTGTTCTTGAGATGTAATGTAAGGGAATGTGCATCTAGGAAAAGGTCCCTCTTTGACTTTTAAGGGCAGATGCTAAAATCAAGACAGATGAGGTCTACTAGCCACTTAGGTCTATCTATCTGCTTTTAATTTAGAAGAAGATGCTCATGTATAATGCATGGCCCAGCCAAATTTAGCAAGGAATTTCAACATTGGAGGGTGGAGGTGGCAATACTGGAGTATTCATTTTCTTTTTTATTGTTATTATATTTTAGTAAGGGCACAAAATGATGGGTTTCCTGATGACATTTTCACACACGAGTGTCATTGGACTTTGCTCATATTCACCCCGTCTTCCCTTCCTCCCTGCTAACAGTCTCTTCTGGAATCCATTTTCTAAGGACTATAACAAAGAATTCTGGTCAAGCAGGAATGCTAAGTCAATCAAGTGATCACTTGGGAAACAGAGTGGTAAAGCAGCTTGGGTTAAATCTAAAACATCTACAACAAACCTTTGTGGGGAATGTGGAGGCACCCAGTTCAACCCATAATACTTTCTACTAAATATGATGGAGTTATGTCATCTAGTTTCCCTTAGCATAATTGTCCCTTTACCTTGACTCCATACATAAAATAAAGGTAATCTCTGTCCTATGAAACTGAAATAACACAGAACTTATGAAACTTTTGATTTTAATAAATAATATTATAAACATACACATACACATCTGCTTATTGATGGGACCAACAGCACTTATAATAAGCAAACTGAGGAATTCTAATGCATACATAAGACGAGAGGTAGCTCAGGAATTATGCAGTCTTTAAACTAAACAGCTCCTTAAACCTGTCTACTTCAGATCTGAAGCTATTTCCTTTAAGCAAGTATTTTAATTCAGCTATCAGAAAAATCAATGGGACTCTCAAACTTGCCACAGCTCCTGGGTGACAGACAACAGCCAGGAAGCAGTTGCTACAACGGAAGGTTGGTTGTTGACAAGCAGACAATTGCACGTAGTAGGAAGCTCAGCTTTGCTAAAAGGTAAAATCTTACTGTTGAAGACACCACAGGCTATGGTTCTGGGACACAGAGCAGCACTCTAAGAAGAGGGAAACCAGCTACCTCCGAGCCAGCTCTCATAGCGCTGGAAAGTGCAGTGTGAGTTGCAAGAGATGATGGTCTCCAAGAGCTTGCAGAAACAGGAGACCTTGCAACCTACAAAATCAACCAGCCAGGCAAGAAATACACACCTGTGCAAGAGTAGCACTCAACCTATAGGGGAAAACAACTGTAGGCTTGGACATGAGACCTGGGCAGAGAGAGAGAGAGAGAGAGAGAGAGAGAGAGAGAGAGAGAGAGAGAGAGAGAGAGAGAGAGAGAGAGAGAGAGAGAGAGCTCAAGCCTGGTCCTGGGAACCAAGACAGAGGCCCATTGAAAGGAAAGTCATAGAATTCAGAGAACCCCCACTTCTTTTTGGCTGAGAAGAGTGGATACACACATCAAAAGTCTCTTAATTATCTTTGATTATCCCCTTTAAACCAAGCTGCTTATACTTTTGGTTGGAGAATCTGTTTTATTTTAGAGATGTCACAGAATACTGGGATGATCCAGGATTCATCAGTACGACAAGAGAGGATAGCTGGACTTGTTACCACAAGACTGGTTACCTCTACAACATCTTCAGGGGCCCCGGAAACATTGCCGAGGAAACATCAACACAAGTACTGCTCTCACTGCTAGCCTGACAACCAGCTCCAGGGAGATGGTGACAGACACTGTGGTCACACAAAACTCAGCAAAGGAGAAATTGAGAGGCTACAGAAAACTCTGAATTGAATCCCTGCTGAGGCTCAGACACCATTGCAGAAGAAGGGGTGGACAGATGGTAAGATCCATGAGGTGAGTGGAGCTAGCCAAAGGCATGATTTCCCCCACCCCAACAAAGACTGACAGAGATTCTCATGTCCCCAAGTGAACATCCATAACCCTACTGAGGAGGGCTCTCAGTGGAATGGGGGTAAGAGAGAGGGGATATGAAGATGATGTTTTATAAAAATAAAATTTAATTACAAAAAAAATATGGAAGATCAGCTCAAGTGGTGGAATGCACAGGGGAAGGCAGCTATGCCCTCTGGCTAAACAATGACCTTATCATCCAAGGTCAATGAAGGATTCATTTCTGCAGTGGGCTGGTTGGCATCTAGGACCTCACCCCTAAGAAAGCTATTAAGCTTGGTGATCTTTGGATGTACAAACCATAGCTGTATGCACAGATCCCAGTGTTGTTTGTTAGCTGCTTTCCCAGTGCCTTTGTGAAACACCCCACAGCCAGAGCAATAGCCACAGCACGAGGTAAAAACTAGGCCCTCACAGGAGGCTGGGAGAACCTGCCCGCAAAGCTAGTGTGACCAGCAAGGCCCCTGCTATGCAAAGAAGGTGTCTGCTGGCTGACTCCTGACACTTTTCCAGTATAAGCTCAGCACCTGCATAAATTACCCCAAAGACATGAGGTTGCAGGGTCTGCTGACAACACCACCATCCTCACATGCACCTGCAGAACTCCATTGCAGAGGCCTGCAAAGAGGCTTCTCCAAAGCTGCTGCATGTAGCCTCTTGTGTTCCCACCCTGAATGCTTCTTCCCCTTTTATTTTTTCCACTATGCTTTCAGGAGTATTTTGACTTTATTTTATTTTTTTACAAAATCTTTTATATTCTTATTTATTATTCTCCTTCTTACATTTAATTTATTTAGTTTATTTACTGGTCTCATTATCGAGCCACCTTTTTTCCCCCCTAATCTCTTGTGATCACCAAAGAAAAGAAAACCAGAAATAAGTTTTAAAAAATTAAAAGTGTGTCCCTGTAAGTGTATGTGGGACAAGAACAATGGAGGAAAGATTGTGTAATTTTAAAATCATTTGTATATTTTATTTCATTCATTCAATAAATATTTACTGAGCACCTACTGTGAGTAGGCATGGTTCTAGCATGAGGAGTAGAGTAATGAACAAAACAAATAAAACCCCTTCTCTTAGGAACTTTACATTTTAATAGAAAATGTTCATCTCAGGTATATCAACTTACATCTTAAGTATATCAAAATGTCCACCTAACTGACCTTTAATAGGGAGGCAGATGTGAACAGTGGGTGGCATCAGACTCCAATGAACATGAGTTTTATTATGATTAAACCCTATGCTAATTTGTAAAGAAAATGTGATTTGAGCTTTGTTTTGTTTTATTTTTGTGTGGTGGTGCCTGTGTGGAAAGCTCATGGTAAATATTAATAAGTCTCTAGAAGGTTGCAAGTCACAAGAAGAGTGTCCATTAACATAAAACTCTGTCTATACTATAGTCCTGGTCAAGTTCATTCTTTTTAGTGTCCCAATTTTCAGATTTTGTTCTAGGTTTATCAAGTTAATAGCTAATAAACAGAGAATTGAAAGAAATTAATAGTTGTGAGAGTGGAAATAGATGCATCTTCTCTGAGAGAGAGTGTGGTATGATAAGTAACCACACAAATTCTCAGGTCTCTGCTCCACTTACTTTCTGCATTTCTTTTTTATTAATTTAATTTTTTATTATCCATAATTAGATACACTTAATAAGGGAATAATGTGTTGATGTCTCCAGTTCCCCTATTTCCCTCTTCCCTGTCCCTGATTAGTTGGATATCCTCCTCCGTGGGCGGTCTGGATCTGTCCATGGGGTAGGAGGTTGTGAACAGCCTAGGAGTCAACGTGGTTCCACCCCCCCTTTGCATGTTGTTACTGAGGTGGGCAGTGTCTCTGGATATTCTCCCCCACCAAGTCTCTTATAATCTTTCCGCCCCTTCTTCCGCTCAGTTCCCTGGGTCATGGTGGGTGAGTATCAAGGCTGCTTTATTGTTGTGGCCTTAGGGGCCTCTGTACTTCTGCTTGAGGTTGTGTTTAAAATCATTGGTGCCTGTTTCGCTGGCTCATCCTGGGTTGACTGATTGGCTGTGGTTATAGGTCTCTTGCTTATCCCATCACTGCCTGCGGGGTTCCACGTGGATCCTCCATGGTAGGTCTGTGGTGGCACAGCTATTGGCCTGTAGCTCAATGGTAGGGTTGGAAGAGCCACAGCTCTCTCGAAGCCTTCTGAAAAATACAAACAGAATCTCCATTGGAGAGTGAAATCAGTATGGGTTAATTGAGATACACTCTCCTGATTAGCTAGATTCTATTGTTGGTATCTTTTTGTAAATCGCTTGTAAAGTGAATTTCTCTGTGGAGTCCCAAGATTTTGGTTCCCTATGTAATTTACCCTGAAATCCCAATTCTAGTCAAGGACTCCCCTTCACTGAGTGGATTTCTTGGCCGAATTGTCAGCTGTCGATTGCCTCCCCCAGGCTTTGGCGCCTCCATTGCACAAGTGCTCCTTTCATGGTTCACTATTCTCTCCCAATAGTCAGTGTGTTCAGCCTACTCATGGTGACAGACTGTATTTCATGTCATTGGTCTCTGTTTACTCCAGCTATCATTAACCAGCTTCCCCTGGTAGCTTATTCAGTGCCTTCCAGCTTTGCACTAGCTACCATTGGGGGGCTGGTTACCATTCTGGACCTTGTAGGGTCTCTCAATACTGATAGATGGCTCTCTGTGGTTCTTCAGCAACAGGATCTCACCTCAGGCCTGGGGTTGGTAATCAAGAGCTTTGACAGAATCCTGTCTTGTATTGGGGACCTCATGGATCACTTTGTTCAACAGCTCAGTGAAGGAAGGATTCTGTGGCTGGGACCAGGAGCTGCCAGACTGATTGGTCTTTTTCACAGACTTAGACATTCTCCCCTTCCATTCTCGGCCCCGCTTGCCAGATGGTACCCACTCCAAGCTCATTAGGGTACATTATGGATGTGAGGATTTTATAATTTTGAACCAATTTTGGCTCAACTTCACATTTAAAGAAAATATGGAGAAATTTGAATTCAGGTGCTTTTCTTTGTTCATATTCAATGATGTTCTGACATTTATTCAGCCCTTATTTTTTAATTGCTCCACAGATAGTCAAGAGCAAGGTTTAGCAGTGTTTTAACTGTAAGGTAGTAATAAGTTTTCATTAAATATTTACAGCATGCTAGCCTCTTCACTGCAGATTGTATTAATTGTCCCTTAATCCTACTACATACAGAGCATGATCCTTAATTTGTAAGTGAGGTGATTGAAATAAACTAGTTCAAGGTCATGTAAGAAGCGGGGTAAAAGTACTCAAAAATGCCTTGTGCTCCCAGAACTTTTGACTTTTTGGGGGGTGGGGCTGGGAGGTGGGAATTCAGGTAGGGTCTTGCTCTAGCCCAGGCTGAACTGGAATTACTATGTAGTCTCAGGCTGGCCTTGAACACACAGCGATCCTCCTACCTCTGCCTCCTAAATGCTGGTACTAAAGATGGACACCCACACCCAGTTGAGTTTTTATTTCTTTTAATGATGTTTTCAACTTCACCTGCCACTCAAGCCTAAATTCCCAAATTCAACCCCCAGACCCCATATAAAAAGCCAGAAGCCATGATAGGCTTCTCTAATCCCAGCACCCTGATGGTGAGATGGGAGGCAGAGACAGGGGAACTTTCCAGGAGGCTCATGGGAAGGAGAGAGAAACTCTGCCTCCAAGGAAGTGGAAGGTGAGCAATAATACTTGAAAATGTTGTCCTCTGACCTCCATGTGTGAGCTATGGTACACACACACACACACACACACACACACACACACACACACACACACACACACAATAAATAAATATAGGTCAAATATTTAAAAAATAAATGGAATTATTCTTAATGAAAGAAACCACAAAGGCAATACAAACAAATAAATAGTAAAACAACCATTTTTAAGGTTGCCCTAACCCAACATTTTCTTTTTGCCCTGGATGAGTGGCAGTTGAAATATCTCTTTGAATATTAAATGAACCATTGATCATTCAGTTACACACTGTCATAACAAGGACAGTTTTATTGCTTCTATAATGCTAGAATGTATATATTTTTCTTTGCCTGAGCAGACATAATATATTTTTTATTTTCTTCAGTTTTATAACAGCTATTTTACTGTTCGATGTTTCTTAAAACATATACTAAGAAAGTTTGTCATAAGATTTTTCTAGACTAGATAAGCCATTTCAAGAAACATTTTTTATGAAGTCCTAGGTAATTGAGCACCATTATACTTGCCCAATGACTGAGATATATTTGTGTCTGCAGCCCACATGTGGTTATCAGCTTCTCCAATTCACCAAGTCAGGGCATTTAAAAAAGAGAAAGAGGGCTGGAGAGATGGCTCAGCGGTTAATGCACTTGCCTCCAGTGCCTAAGGCCCCCAGTTCAATTCCCCAGTACCCATATATGCCAGACCCACAAGATGGTGGCCCTGGTATGTGCTCTCTCTCTCTCTCTCTCTCTCTCTCTCTCTCTCT
>PVHP010005381.1:0-65943 GCA_004024765.1 Zapus hudsonius
TTGCATGTTGTTACTGAGGGGGCAATGTCTCTGGATATTCTCCCCCACCATGTCTCTTACAATCATTCTGCCCCCTCTTCCGCTCAGTTCCCTGAGTCATGGTGGGTGAGAGTTAAAGCTGCTTTGTAGTTGAGGCCTTAGGGGCCTCTGTGCTTCTGCTTGAGGTTGTGTTTAAAATTGTTGGTGTCTGTTTCGCTGGTTCATCCTGGGTTGATAGATTGGCTGTGGTTATAGGTCTCTTGCTTATCCCATCACTGCCTGTGGGGTTCCATGTGGATCCTCCACGGTAGGTCTGGGGTGGCGCATCTCTTGCCAGGAAGACAGCTATCGGCCTGTGGTAGGGTTGGAAGAGCCACAGCTCTCTCGGTGCCTTCTGAAAAAAACAAACAGAATTGAGATAGGTTCTCTTACTGATCTGGAGCTTGCTGATCAGGCTAGACTGGCTGGTCAGAGAGCCTGAGGGATCTCAGTGCTGGGAATAGAGGCACACAGCACCATGCCTGGAATTTTTGTGTGGGTTTTGGGGATTCAACTCAGGTTGTCATGTTTTCAAGGCAAGCGCTTTACAGACTGAGCCGCCTCCCCAGTCTATAGTGAACCAAGTTCTCAGGGGACACTCCACACTGTTCTTGGTACCTCTCCTGTACCATGAGGACAATTCAGGCTCGATCAATGATGTCAAAACAGTTTCTTTAAATTATAGGTGAAAGATTTTATACAGAGTGTACTTTGTACTGTCAAACATCATTAACTCAAGTAATAGAAATTGATAGACTGAGGAATGCACAACATAATACCAAGATTTTTCTGGGACTGGGGAGCTGGCTCAGCAGTTAAAGGCATTTGCTTGCAAAACTTGGTGGCATGGCTTCGATTCCCGAGTACACATGTAAAGCCAGATGCACAAAGTGGCACATATGTCTGGAGTTCCTTTGCCATGCCAAGAAGCCCTGGAACACTCATAGTCTCTTTAAAATAATATATATTAAAAAAAGATTTTTATGGACTCCTTGCTCCAGCAATATTCATATAAAAATCTTTTAGGATAATCAATAAAAAAAAGAGAAAAAAGTTTATATTCTGAAAAATTCTTGCTTCCTTATTGACATTTGATTGAGCTTTACGAATAGAAGAGTGAGTTCAGAAGGAACATTTACAGCCATGTGGCCTTGACCTGCAGGCATTAAGTGCACATACTCTATGTGACAAAGACATATTTCTAAATTTATTTTGGTAAAAGGGTAGAAATTTCTTAAATTCTTAGGAAGATCACCGGAAAGCATCTTCTGACCTGGCATTAAGAAGTGACATCTCTGGTGTCAGAACAGTGCATCTAAACCTGCAGTTAGCAATTTTAGAAAACTCTGTTCCTCTTTGTGCTTTGGACTTAAAACTAAGAATAATCCTCAAAGGAAAGGAAAGGTGATTCTTAAACAGCAGACATGGACAATGAAGGCATTCAAATGCAAGAAATTTGTGCCCCCAAGTGTTGTTCCCTGTTTCTCCCCCCTTTTATTTTAGCTGAGGCCCAGCATTATTATTATCATGGTCTGTGAGGCTTGCAGCAGTGGCTTATGCCCCACCAAGAATTACTTTGCTCAGCCATGACCTTGTATGGTGAGGAGTCCCTCAGACTCACTGAACGAAAAAGTCCTTGTCAAGAGAACCTTGGCCAAAAGCCAGACACTCCCTTGTCAACAAAGGCATCCTACAGCTAAAAATCTGAAGGGCAAATTGCACTCTGTTCCAGTCTTAATGATGGTTTTGTTTATTCAATTCCTTACCGGCATCACTGTGAAGGATCAGCAACTTGCTTGCGAGACAGAGTGCATTGATTTAATTGTTCTTTTTTTTTCTTTTAGCTCTGGAATCAGAAATGTACTCACGAGAGGAAAATCAGTTAATACCTATAGAAAAAGGCAAAAGAAAGCACAGGCTTGTTGGCAAAGGCTGAGCTCAAAATTTAACCAATAAATGACCAGGTCGGTGTCACAGAGAGTTACGGAGCCAAAGAACTGGAATCTAGAATTTCAACCACCTTATAAGGTATTTCAGAGAAAAGTGCATGTGTGGGGATACCAGGAGGCCATCATCACTCTATTCATCCAACAGGAGCTTGTAAACAGCTTTGCTCTCATTTCTGAAGCAATCAGGAAAGGGAGGGGGATATTGAAGTCTGGCAGTGTGGGATTTCCCTTTAGGATGAGCAAATGTTCCTGAATCATCCCAAGGAAGGTCTGGCCCTCATTCAGCCGCCCAGGACACTGGGAACAAAGGCGTTAGATCAGGTGTTTCCCCAGATGGATCTGAGAAGCAGCTCTTTTGTACTGCCTGCTCTTTCGTTCCATCTTAATGGAACTTTCTGGCACTAGACTTAAAAGCATCTTTAGAATATCCAGGGGCTCATGTGTAGCTCCTGCTTTGTTTCCCTTTTTCATTTCCTGTGTCCATTGTGGATATGTGCCCTTCCCAGTCAGATTGTAATCACCTTGGAAGGCAGGGCTGTGTCTTCCTCATCTTTGTATCACTTTGTTTTCAACCTTGTCTTATGGTGTTTGGCTCATACATTTTTTTTTTTGTTAAAATAAATATAGTTAGAAGCAAATACAAGTTCTCCAATGTTGCAACTGCTTCCAAGGATAGATGTATAAAATGATTGACTCAGTTTTAATTGAATGAATCGTACATAAATGATCTACATTTCAAGTGGTGATACTAGTTGTTTGAAAGGATTTCTGTTATTATTTTAGTCTTTATTAAAGGCATCCTGGGCTGGGGAGATAGCTTGCCATTTATGCAACAGGCTGGAGACCACAAAGTTCAACTCCTCAGAACCCACATAAAAAGCTAGTCATGGACATATACATCTGTAACCCCAGTCTGCAGGGGGTAGAGACTGGAGAATTGTGGAGGGGTCTTTGACAGACACCAGCTCCAGGTTGAGAGAGAGACCCTGTCTTAAGGAAATATGGGAATGAGTGATAAGAGGACAGATGTTTTCCCTTTTATTTTGAAGGTCTTGGGTAGGTAGTGTCAGGCACTGTGAGGTCATGACAGGCCCCCTTTGAGTCTGGAAGCTTGCATTGTAAGCAGTCCTCCCCTTCCTTTGGCTTTTACATTCTTTCCACCACCTCTTCTGCAATGGACCCTGAGCCTTGGAGATGTGATACAGCTGTCTTACATAGAGCTGAACACGCCACTGTCACCTTTTCTAAGCACTATGGTAAGTTTTGAGTCACCCCAGTGGTCACTGGCATCTGAAAAGAGAAGCTTCTCTAATCAAAAGTGAGAGTAACATTAATATATGGGCATAAACATCGGTGTTTAGAAGGCAGCTTGGTGGGTATATATGTGCATTTAGCCAGACAACAGTACATTACCCCCTAGGGCTTTATGATATTTCCAGTCATAGGCTTTTGACTAGTCTTCAGTACCAGGCATGTATTCCCTCCTGTGGAGTGGGCTTCTAGTCTAATCAGAGAGCAGTTGGTTTCTTCCCTAACAGACATGCCACTGTGGAACCAGTTGGCACATTTGACCTGGCTGGCTGGCTGTACAGCTTGTAGCATCCACTGCTGGTTTAAGACCACTGGGATTTTTCTCTCCTAATAGGCTGCATGCTGTATACTGATTTCCAAAATCCTGACAGCTAGTTAATAGGGAGGAGGTTTCCAGCTCAGCTTCAGCTTTATTTCTCAGTGACCTGCAGTCCAAGCATGTGGAGTCTCCAGCAATAGGGTCTTATCATCTAGTTCAACCAAGAACCTTGGCAATGGTCTGTAATGTTTGGGGGGGGGGAGTCTCAGGGCCATCCCTGGCTCCTTTTTGCTTTTTAAAGTTCTCCAATAACTAAGTAACTGGTAGGGTATATGAAGTTCTCTTGTTGAATTGCCTGGGAAATTTCTATTTTCTTGGCCTGGACTTCAGAAGGGGATGCAACCCACACGGGCTGCTGTGTCATGGGCCGTCAGTGGCAGAGCAACTGGCATTACTCTCTGCTGCAGAGCTCATTCCTTCTCTGGATGAATCCTAGTATATTAACCTGTCACTTCTCATGGACTGTTAGGTTTTTTCTCCCTATACTTGTTATTTTTCTCATTACTGTGATGTGATATCTGATAAAGGAAACTCTTGGGAGGAGGATTTAATTTGACTCATTGGTTTGAGAAGGGATTTAGTTTATGATGGTGGGACGGACAGCTTGGCAGTGGGACTGTGAGGTGTTAGGAAGCAGAGAGAGATGAATGTCATGTCCATGCATTTTTTTCTTATTTATTCAGTATAGGACCCCGGCCCGTGAGATAGTGTCACCCATATTTGGGGTGAGTCTTTCCTCCTAAGTTAAATATCTCTGGAAACACCCACAGACACTCGCAGACATGTGTCTTTGAGCTGACTTCAAATCCAGAGAAGTTGATTATGACAATTAACCATGTATTAACACCTACATTTTTACTACTAGAAACCTAGTGGAAGACAGAAGCCTGTCCTGAGAACTGTCATTGGAGGGACCCCTTTCTGGCCTAGATCCCATGGACTTCATTCTGAGCTCTGTGAAGAGAAGGAAGGCTAAAACAGAAATTTAAAAAATTCTCTATGGTGTTGTAGTACTCACTTAAAAGAGGATAACCTCAAAAAGGGAGAGCAGTGCTTTTTTGCCTATTGCTAGGTTGGACAATTTGAGGAACCGCTTTGCCCACTGGATACTTGGTGGTACCAAGGTAGTGTGGCTGTGGTCAGCCTGGAGAGTGTCACCTACAGATGCCTGGTTATTAGAATAATAGAACACAGTGAGCACATGTGAGGCAGCTCTAGTGACTTCTGAGTGCCCCATAGAGCACTGGGTAAGAGGTAAGAGGTGGTGACCCAGAGGCTACAAGATTCATTCATGAGGTTGTTCCTTCATTCTGAATCTTTGATTCATTACCTGGGCTAGGCTTTTGTTCAACAATAACGAGGTGACACGTTCTTCTTTGAGTCCTTGTAACATCTCTAGCAAACTTGGGATGTGACTAAGTCATTTGTACAGTCTGCCATTTGGTTTTCCTGTCATTTATTCCCTGCTCAGCAGAACTCTATAATAGTTATCATTGCCCTTTTTAGTGGACAGGCTATGTTCCCCATGATTGCTTCTGCTGCTTTCCCCTTAGCCGGATGTGGCGACAAAGCTGGGCCTAGAACGGAACTGTGTCTTTCCTACAGTGTGAGATGTGGGCTGCCTTCCTGCAGAGGACTTTTGTTTTATGTTCCGCTGGGTCTTGTTTGTGCCATTCTTAATTCACACAGCAGAGAGGCTGTCAGCACCAATTAACATTAACCAAGGGCCCCCTGGATGCATGACTGCACAGGGATTATTTAATATTCCCTTTGTTTCAGATATCAGGTGGTTCCTTCAAATGAATTTTTAAGTGTCTGAGTGATGACAAAGAAAAACAGAGACATTAATTAGGAACCAGAAGACAAGTTTATTTTTGTATAAAATGGTTAAAGGAGAGCATCAAGGGTTGGTGCTAATATTTGAACATTTAGAGAAGGTGTACTCTTTTGGTCAGCAAATGGTGAAAATATAAGGTATATTCATTATTCCTGAAAGAAGCCTGACAGCCTTCCATCCAGACATCTGCTCTTTAATTATCTCAGCTCTTCGTTATGGCAGTGCTCCTAGTCCTCAAGGCCAAGTCTGAATTCCTCCTGACCCTTTTCTAATCATATCTACCCTAGGGTACTCTCTGCTCCAAACTCTGCATTCACACCTCTCATTTGTCAACTGAGTACAGCACACATTATACTATTATTTAATAAATACAGGTGCATCTTTCTCAAGTATTGTCAGAGGATTCTCTGAGTAATGTATTTCTTTCCCAATCTTTGGAGTGAGCACAGTGTTCCATTAGGAAATATTTACTGGAGGTGGGGAGATGACTCAGTCGGTAAAGCATTTATTTGAGGACCCAAGTTGGGATCCTCAGTGCCCTCTTGAAATTTCAGGCAAGGTGGTACACACATGTAATCTCAGCCCTGGGAAGGTGGAGACAGGAATGACCGGAACATGAACACACAGACATAAATATTTATTTATGATAATGGCTATAGCCTATTAAAATCAGATGAAATTTAAATTATTTTATTTTATTTATTCATTTTCAAGCAGAGAGATACACACACACACACACACACACACACACAGAGAGAGAGAGAGAGAGAGAGAGAGAGAGAGAGAGAGAGAGAGAGAGAGAGAAACATACCAGGGTCACCACCTTGGGGTCTGGCTTATGTGGGTCCTGGGGAAGGCACTGGAGACAAGTGCCTTAACCTCTGAGCCATCTCTCCAGCCCGAAATTTAAGTTTTTACAAAAGGATGAGAGGAGAAAGAGGAGTGAAGGTTTTGAAGCTGAAATTCCCAGGCATCTTTAATAAACGTGTTTAAATCTAAACCAGTATGTGCATCTTTTCTGGAAGGACTCAAAGATTGAAAGAGGAAGCACCATTCTAGAGGAAGAGAGCGGTGTGTCATTCGAGTTTCAATAAAACTCATTTTAACCTGCCTCCGTTATGTTTATCTTTTGGGTGTATCTCTTTCAATGACAAGAGTGAACCGCGACTCTGGGCTGAACAAGCTGGGTTTCAGTCAAATAGGCCTGGATCCACACTTTTAGGGGCAGAAACACCTGGTTCTGCGATGCATTGTGGACCCTTTCTGTTCTATGATGTCTCGGAGTCGGGCCCAGCGAGCGGGCCATTGTTGCGCAGAGCCGGACAAGCTGGGTGGATCCCGGGCCACGCCCATCGGCCACGCCCACTCCGCTTCTCGCAGCCTCATTGGCCAGATTTCCGCCCGCCATCTGGGAGGTGGAGCGGCCCCTTTCTGAGCTCTGGTTGGTCAGATCGTAATGACGGTGAGGAACTCCATTGGCCTGAGCCTCGGGGTGGGCGGAGGCCGGCTGAGCTGGGGCTCCGGGAGAGGCGCGAGTGCGCCGGCGCGTCGTCGGGGACGCCGGACCGGGTTTTGCTAGGGAACCGGCTGTTGTCGCCCCGCCCCCCCCCCCCCGGGGCTCCTGTCCCGTTAACTGTCGGCGTGGCCGGGGCTGCAGCGCGGGGCGACATGCCGGTGCGCTTCAAGGTGAGCGGGGGTCTCGGCGCGGGGCGCCTCGGCCGGTCGGCCGCCCGCACGGAGCCGGTGGGTCCCGCGATCGGTGCTCGGCTCCCGCCGCCGGCCGGGGCCGCTCTGCGGGGTCCAGGCCGACGTCCCGGGGCCGCCGGGAGCTGGGGGGAAGGAGGGCGCCCGGGGTCCCGCTCACGGTCTAGCGGTCCTCCGTTTCCCTTCAAGCCGGCAGGAGAACGAACACGCGTAGAATGGAGCTTTCTTGGTTGAACGTGGGATCAAGGGGTCCTTAGGTGCCAGGGGCCGCCGGGGACTGTCACCTTCCACGCAACAGGTGGCCACCCTGTTCCTCCAATCCTGACCCCGATTCGTAAGGACTGGTAGTCAGGATGCCTTTCTCTGATTGACTTTCGTAAAATGTCACAAGGAACTGGGCTGGATACACGATGCCTTGTACTTGGCGTGCGTTTAGGAGGAATCTGTGGTGAGGAGGACGTGGGTTGTCACCCATTAGACGAGGAGCTCACACTTGACACCTGCTAGCGTCTGCCTCAAGTGGTTGTGAGGATTAAAGGATATAAGGAACACATGAACTGCTTAGCACAGGCTGGGTAAATTAGCTGTTATTAAGAAGCTCGTCTGTGTTTAATTCTCATTCTTAGGCCTTTCAACTCTCTCTGGAGGTTCAGAAGCTATTTTTACTCATCTCTGCTCGTTCATTAACTGCATTGCGTTCAAACTGTACTTTGTATTACAGGGGCTGAGTGAATACCAGAGAAATTTTCTGTGGAAAAAGTCCTATTTGTCAGAGTCCCATAATCCCTCGGTGGGGCAAAGATACCCATGGGCTGGACTTAGATCAGATCAGTTAGGTAAGTTAAACAATTTTATAGCTGCTATAATTTAAATAAAATCCTAGGGTGAAGTTACAAAATAATTTACTCAAAATCATTGGTGGTTGACTCATTCATATTTAACAGATGTTTATATTTAATGTTGTATCATGGTCTCAGGGTGTTCCCAAGCTGCTAGTGATATGCCTCTGAAGCAAAGTCCCTGAACTGTAGAAACAAGAAACTTGGGAAATAAGATTTTCTACTGTGTATAAAAACAGTGTGAGATAACATGAGGAACAGTTGAGTTCAAGGATACACTTCAGATTTTGAAAAACTTTTTTATTGACAACTTCTGTACATATAGACAATGTACTGTAATCATTATCCTCTCCCACCACCTTCCCTTTCTCCTCTCACCTATTCCCCCTCTGCTGAATTCCTTCTTTCTAATTAGTCTCTCCTATTTTAATATCATCACCCCCCTCCTTTTCTTGATAGGTTCTGAGTGGGAGATGAGCTAACCAACCCCTACACCAAGTTTTGGGGGCTGAGCTAACCAACCACAATGGCAGGTTCAGCCTGTAAACACTGTTCTTGAATGAATGAATAATAAGTGTGATTTTGAACCTAAAATGGCTATATGATCTTGGTTCAGATTGAATCTGTTTTGACAAATGGGCCTTAGGAAGCCTACTGCATAGGAGTGCTGGGAGGTATTAAATCAGGCGTTGCTTGTCCAGAGCCTAGTTCATGTACATAAATAATGCTTAATTCTCTGTAGGAGACATATGAGAATGACTTGGTTTGGGGTATTTAAGCCCTTCATATGTTAGGCATTTGAAGTCAGGAAAAGACTAGAGTGCCAGGCCTTGGAAGGTAGTAAAACAAGGAGTGTTTCCAGGATTAGGATTAGAGATTAGTGAGCAGCTCTTTTTAAGGTTCCTCTGAGGTGTCAGGGTTCTTAGTCCATAGACTGACTTAGGTGGCCCTGCTTCTGAGGCAGGGTGCTTGGAAACCCTCTGCTCATAAATTCCACCCATTTGAGGCTCCATTAGATCAAGAGTGTAAACTACATCTATCTTTTAAGTATGCCTTCCACTGAAGGCCTAGACTCTAGCTCCTAGAGGGATATGACTGGACAGTTGATGACTTGTCCTCAGTGTTTTAGCTGAGATCAGCTACATTTGCAGACAGAGACGAAAAGAGACCATGCAGGTGAAGTCACTGTGAAGCAGGGAATGTTTTGAAGGACAGATGGCGGAAGAGATGAATGCCAATCGAAATTTTCAGAAAGCGGGAGGGACAGAGTGAGAACTCTAAGACATGCAGAAATGGAGGTGGAAGGTTAACAAGGAAGAGCAGCAGCTTTACCTAGGACTGGTTATATGTTTATTGAATGTAGTGTATTTCTTTCCCTTTGGGATTTGCTGGTGCTGGGAGACACAGAGCAGACCGCTTGGTAATCTTTCCCTTTCATTTTGCTTATTACCAAATCCTGACCCTGTTTTCCACCTTTTTTGCTTTCATACTTTCTAACAGAATTTAGAAGGCTTGGGGAGTGTAGCTCAGCAGTAGAGCACCTGCCCAACATATGCAAGGCCTTGGGTTTGATCTCCAGGAGCCTCCCAAATGTTTAGAAAATCTTAATTACCCTCCCACATTTTAAAATTACTTTTTTTATGTTGTATGGTTTTACAAATGGTTTCAAAGGATAGATTTTCTAGTATATTTATGTTTTTATATAAGTAAATATATATAAGAGAGCATCTAACTCAGCTCATTCAGTTCATGGAAAATCTGTTTTCACTGGCAAACTGACTTGCAAATTAGAGTGATTGTCTGTGAGAGACTCTAACTTTACCTTCTCATTCAAAGTTAATGTGTATTTCATATAAAAGCCCCCTCACACCTGCATTTTAATTCTAAGCCCGGAGGATGGAAGAGACACAAAACTTCATGAACTAAAGTGCTCTTCCTTGGTTATTTGTAGTCTCTGCCTTTGCTTTCCTGTCAGAGACTCTCCCTCAGGAGATACACTTCCTTGTCCCATCCTCTGTCTCCCTATCTCCTCCCCACGTTCTTGTGATATGTTGGGGGGATGTATCATGATACATTTCAGGTTGCAAGGTATGCCTGCCTTCTGGAAAGTGAGAGCAGGCGGTCGTGAAGAGCTGTGGAAACTGGAACTTTATAAGTGTCCCGTGCAGCTCTCAGGCTCAGAGAGCACCATCAAGCAAGAGCACACTTGGAATTTAGGATCTAGAAAATGCTCCTTTCTGCTTACCCCATTCCTCTCAGTGTCTTTCTACACCTGTTTGAGGACAGAGATGGTCTAGCGAAGGATGGCAACCCCTGGTTCAATGGTAGAAGCATCCCAGAGAGATGCTCTGGTCTTGCTCTTCCTCCAGCACCCTGAACAGTCTTCCTTCTATTTAAAGAGCGGCCCAAAGTAGGCCATTATCTCAGTGGCTGCCTCTGCAGAGCTCCTCTTACCTCAGCAGGTAAGAGTTTGGATATTTGCTTGCCAGGCAGAAATATAAGGAAATTGTATCTTAGCTTTTGTTAAAGGGTTCATTCTTTTTATTCTCAGGAAATCAAGGCAAGTAAAACCAAGGTCTAGCATAATGACATCTCATCCATTTCATCTCTGCCTGTTCTGCATAAGAGAAGCTTTGTGGAAAGTTCCAAATTTTGACAGACAGGGCCCATTGTTCCGTTAAGTAGCACAGGAAAGTAATTAGAAACGGAGGCAACGTGTGCTGCCTGGCTGTGCTTCCAGTGACCTGCGTGTGGAGAACGTGAACATCATGACCCCGATTTTTAATATTTTGTTATGGGTGAACTTTTAACACTCCTTGCTATTGAAAGCTGTAGCTAGTTTTTTTAATGCTGTATTCTGGAGGAATTTGTATGTGTATATATATGAATATATCTTGACTGAATCAGGCTTAACATTTTTCTCCTCTCAAAGGTGTTAGTAAAGCTTCCACTTTGTTTTTGGTAGCAGTTACTTTTGTATTCTATGTTTTGTAGGGATCTCAAAAGAACCAAGTTTTATTTCAAAAAGAAGAGTCCCCCACCATGATCCTCAGATTTCAGAATCTCTCGAGTGGAGTGGACCTATCTCAAAGCATGGTGTGGCTGTCTCAGCAGAGCCCCAGGCCCGAGAAACACCACAGTCACGAGAGGCAGAACCAAAGGAAGATGTTAACCAAGAAAGAGTTCTCTCACTGGAGGCCTCCAGGGTTCCCAAGAGAACCAGATCTTATTCTTCAGACTCTGGAGCGGAAGGGGCTTCAGACATTGTGGAAAGGAATGATGATGTGGAAACAAACCATGTAGCTGTTAACAAAAATGTGGAGCTGGAACCTTCTACCACCCCTTTTTCAGAAAATGCAGAGAATGTGGTAGGCATATTCACTCAATTTCTCTTCAAAAGCCCCATATTCTTTCTTGGTTTTATTATCATTTCAGTAATAATTACCGTCATTGTCAGCCACATGCCGCTGGGATGAATCTTCAAACCAGGCACAATTTGGGGGAGGAAAGTATTTATTGAAACTACAGATTGAGGGGAAGTTCTCTAACAGTGAAAGAGGCTGGCCCTCTTTCATAGGTCTGAGCAGACAGAAAAACCCATCACCTACACCACACACACAAAACAGCAAACAGGCAGGAGGGACAAAGAGAATTTCTTCTCATTTATATAGGCTTAGGGTGGGGTGTTGCAAGCCTTTCCTAGACTTAATGGCTTCCTGAGTCTCTGGAATTTCCTTCCTGCATTGTCCACACAGGAAAGGATATTTACTTCTAGCTTCTTTGAGCTTCTTACATTCTGTCCCCTACTGAGAGGCTGCCTTCCTGTAAACATCCTCAGAGACCCACCCAAGATAATTAAAAAGATCAAGTTGACAACAAAACCTAACCATCACAAGTTCACCCCTTGTCAACTTGACATCAAATCATATCTCCTTACATCATACTTAATTCCTAAATGAAGACAGTAACAAGATCATAATTACACCTAAAATTATATAATTCTCCCACAAAAAAACCGCAGATATGTAATCTCCCCCCAACATAAGGCAAGGTCCCTGAACTGTGAGTTTTATAAACCAAAACAAGTTACATGCTTTTTAACATATAATAGCACAGAGCAAACATTTCCAACTGTTATGAGGCATAACAAGGAAAGACTGGGCCAATGCAAACCCAACAGCCATTAGGCAAACACCCAACATCTGCAGTTCAAGTCCCATATCACAACCAGTGACTGACAGTCTCTGGATTTTCCAATTCTGTCCCTCCTTCTTGGCTGAGTAGCTGGGAAAACCTTCCATCCCTAGCCAACAGCACTTCATGGCAGCCCTTGCACAGTCCTTGTATGTCCAAAACATCTTTGGGTCTCCAATGCAAACCACGGTCCATCATCCAATGGCTTCACTGGCCAAGCAGGGACTTCATGCCCTGTTCTATATACTGCATCTCAGCAATGGCTCCTGGAACTGTGTGCACTTCATGACCCACTCCACGCATGCATTCCTCATGCTTCCAAAAGCAATACCAGGTATGCAAGACACAGCCATGTTGTTAATTTAGGGACAAAATAGATATGACTTTGAAGAGCAGATTCCTTTCTTTCAGCAATTTCCTTTCCAAAGAGTTTGCACAGTCCATCTTTCTGCCTTCCTGGGTGGAAACATCTCAGGCATCTCTATATTGTTTCAAAGCAGTTGGGCCATAATCAAAAGCCAGTCTCTGTCAGTAAGTTAAGCTTGCTTTGAGGTTTTACTAACTTCGAATCTTAAATTCTCAGTCCCATATCCATAGCCAAGCACACAGTCCATTACTCAAATTTAACCTTGGTCAAGCTCTCTGGGCTTGGGTAGTAGGATGCATCCACCCCTTGACCTGGGCACACACTTCTATTAAGGTTTTCTGCAGTCTCTTCTTCCCAGTAGAAAGTTCACAAGCCAAGCCTCCAATTGTAATTCTCTCTGCACTGAGCATTTCCAAATTCTCACCAGAATAGTCTATAAAATTTGGCTTACCACTCTAGAAGGCATCTTCAGGTGCAAGTATCAAGTCCATGTCCATTCCTCCAACACACACGTTCCAGAAGATCAAAATCTACATGGTCAGATTCATCTCAGTGAATCACCCCACTCCTGGTACCAAATCTGTCGTAGTCAGCCACACGCCGCTGGGATGAATCTTCAAACCAGGCACAATTTGGGGGAGGAAAGTATTTATTGAAACTACAGATTGAGGGGAAGTTCTCTAACAGTGAAAGAGGGTGGCCCTCTTTCATAGGTCCGAGCAGAGAGAAAAACCCATCACCTACACCACACACACAAAACAGCAAACAGGCAGGAGGGACAAAGAGAATTTCTTCTCATTTATATAGGCTTAGGGTGGGGTCTTGCAAACCTTTCCCAGATTTAATGGCTTCCTGAGTCTCTGGAATTTCCTTCCTGCATTGTCCACACAGGAAAGGATGTTTACTTCTAGCTTCTTTGAGCTTCTTACATTCTGCCCCCTACTGAGAGGCTGCCTTCCTGTAAACATCCTCAGAGACCTACCTAAGATAATTAAAAAGATCAAGTTGACAAGAAAACCTAACCATTACAATTACATTTTGTGTTTAAAACTTTCCCATTGTTACTACCTGGTCTCTTGTCTGAGGTATAATTGACAGGCTGCTGGTGGGAGCTATTAAGAATGGCTTTGTTCTTAATACTTGATTTTTTTGTACTGGTTATACCAAGTCTTGCCTTCATTGGATGGACAGTCTGCCTTTGGATTTTATCATCATAGACCTGCACCTGAGTCCTAAGGGAGAGATCAAATTGAGACAGAGAAGGGGGGGTAGGCTGTTGTTCCTGGCAGGAGTGCCAGGCTGACTTCTGCCTATCCTCATCTCACTTTCTTATTGTGCACAAGCAAGAAAACAAGCAGCATCTCAGCTGACAGAAGACAGAAGGAAGGAGATTCTGGCTGGCTCTCAAGAGCTTGCATTTCTGCTCTCTTATGTCACAGCTGGCTTCCAGCAGGTCCCTGCAAGCACATAAGCAGAGGCTGAAGGGGCAGATGTGTGGGGATCTCACTGCTTCCCACATTTCATTCT
Organism: Zapus hudsonius; assembly: GCA_004024765.1. Taxonomy (NCBI): domain Eukaryota; kingdom Metazoa; phylum Chordata; class Mammalia; order Rodentia; family Dipodidae; genus Zapus; species Zapus hudsonius. The sequence continues at coordinate 14,066 of PVHP010005381.1, forward strand.
CCAGTCCACTGCTTTTCTCTAGTTCACTTCCACCACTGACTGGAGCCCTGGAGAGGCATTTGGGAGTGCAAGAGAAGGGGCAATGGCTTGTTGGTCTTGGGGGACCAAGGAAGGGAATATGTGAATCTGGTAGGAGGGGAAGGAGTGTCTGCAGAAGCAGTGTGTGGGAAGGGCTTGTGCGTGTGGTTTTAGTAATAGATTTAATTATGAATGATGAGAAGGACGGAACTGAGAAATAATATCTTTTTTTTCCTGGGACTCTTAATAGTGCCTTAACAGTATTAAGAAAAGAATTCAAATGGTGTGATGGTTTAAAAGCCATTATTTGGAAATTGAAAAAAGTTTGCTGTGCAACAGTGCACATATAGTTAGCAATATTGTAAGGGGCACTTAAAGTTTGGTCAGAGGGTAGATTTTATGTTATATATTTTACAGCACAATTTAAAAGAAAGGCTGAGTGGAGATTTTTTAATGGCTCTGAGTGAATATTTTTTTCCCCTAACAGTTGGATAGACATCTACGTAAGAAAGCTGGATTGACTGTTGTTCCTTTACATAATGCCTTGAGGAGTTCTGAATATCAACGGCAGTTTGTTTGGAAGACTTCTAAAGAGAGTGCTCCAGTGACTGCAGCCCACCAGGTAGTTTAATGGATGTAGTATGTTTCCGAGTGTCCTCACTGATGTAGTGATGGGCATATATATATAGAACTTAGAGCTAAGCACCAACTGGAGGTAGGTTCTAGAGGACCGAGAGTGAGAGTTTTGCTAAAATCACCCTATTAGTTATGATTTATAGTGGCACTATTATGCTGTCCAAGGCTTCTGGTGATCATTGTTGCCAGACACACTACAGATGAGACAGGGTAATGAAAACTTGGGTTCTGAGAAGCGTTGGCATGCTGAAAGATAGTTCAGAATTTGTTAAAAATTTAATTGTGTCCTAAATGTTATCTTTAGTAGACTAATATTTTTGCATAAGGTCTATTTGGAGATTTCCTTTAATAAATAAAACATGGGTGGAAAGTAGCATAGATACGTCATTTTACTCTTGTATTGGATGAATAATGAGAAATAGGCAGTTAACTTAGAGACTCCAAGCAAGTCAAAACTATAATGAGATAAATGTGAAATCAGATTTTATTATATGCTTGTACAGTTTTAGTACTGCACTGCCATTGCCAATGTATACTTTGTTTAATACCAGTGTTTTCATTTATGAATTCTCATTTATGTTCTTAGCTATACCTCCAACTCTAAGTAGAAAATACTTCCAATTTTACTGTCTTGACATGTTCATGACTGCTTTGTCTTTTCTTTTTTTTCCTGACCTTTGAATTTTTCTTTATAAGTATACACATACCTCTACACAACAAGAGTCATCTCTCCTGTACTTCAGCGTTCACTGTGTACTTTATAGTTGCCCCAGAACTGAGAGGGTAATTAGGTTCAGCAAGATGGAAACATTAGTCATACCACTCACTGGTAACATGAATTGTGGTATGAAGTTCTGATAAGTACTCTTTATTAACCTAGTAAATAGGATCAGCCTTTCTTTTGCTTGCTTGTAGATGTTCTTGGATGCTAAGTATTCCTAAAATAATCCCTAATAATATTTATTTATATTTTGGTTTTTTTGAGGTAGGGTCTCACTCTAGCCCAGGCTGACCTGGAATTCACTGTGTAGTCTCAGGGTGGCCTCGAAATCGTCGTAATCCTCCTGCCTCTGCCTCCTGAGTGCTGGGATTAAAGGCGTGCACCACCACGCCCAGCCAAAATAATCCCTTATGACTTGACAGTTGTATTGGTTCAGTTTCTGTAGAGCATCTAACATAGAGCTAGTGCTGATTCACAGCAAAGCTTATTGGCACATTTTCACTTTCAAATGAAAGCATTTTATAGAAATGTCCCATAGGATCTCAAGTACAATAAGAAGCAAGTGGCCAGCAATACCTCCTGTAGTTGTTGGATTGCTTTCATTAGTCCAGTTTCCAAAGGATTTCTTTTTTTTTTTTTAAATATTTTATTCATTTTCAAGCAGAGATACACACACAGCGAGCGAGCGAGAGAGAGGGGGGGGGACCAGGGCCACCACCTTGTGGGTCTGGCCTATGTGGGTACTGGGGAATTGAACCTGGGGCCTTAGGCACTGGAGGCAGGTGCCTTAACTGCTAAGCCATCTCTCCAGCCCCCAAAGGATTTCTTTTAGAAGAAATGTTCTTTTTAAGTTCAAACATAATCAGTTTTGGAGTCTGGATTGAAGAGCTGTTGGGAGCCTCTAAAGGAGCCACTCTGTTCTGCTGTTAGGAGATGACTTTTTTGAAAGGATGTCATATCAATATTTAAAGGAGTCAGTTGTCTTTGACTGGAAAGCCTTGTGGTTCTAGAGTATTAAGGAAGGTGCACTATTTGGATGGAGTCTGTGTGAAGATGTGCTGTGTGCTATTCCTGTTCTAAAGCAGCCATCGTCCTGTTCACCTGATCTGATCTCTCCCTCCCTCTTCCAGTGTTTTTTCTTGTAATCACTGGTAAATACCGGAATGTAGAAACTATACTGTAAAATATTATGGATAAAATGAAACACTTTAAAAAAGAAATATAGTAATAATTAGAAGTTTTTTCTTTCCTTAATGAGAAAGCTTAAAATAGGTAAGCAAAGGAAAATGAAACTAAACCCCTCAGATTGAGAGTATCAGGTATTCAGGATAGTAAGAATTTTATACTGTTTCAGGAAGAAAAACAATTTCTGTCAAGGAGAAAAATTCCCTGTAGAGCTGACAAGAATAGCTTGAATAAAGCTAATATCTATGTTCATATTATTAAACCGCTGCCAGGAGGGCCTGGAGCTCTGTGGGAGAAAATATTAAACACAAATATGGTTTATTTTTGCTTAACCATTATTTTGATTATAATTACTATTCATCCAAAACAGTAATGAGGATAGAAATTTTACCTTTGAATACTAATTGGATATGTGAAATAAAATTATCATCATGTAATTTTGCTTTTGTGTCCTTTTACAATTTAACTTTACATATGAATTTTTAGAAGTAGTTGAACATTTCTTCTACATTGTTACCAATCACTAACCTAATTTTTTTGTTTCAAGGTTTTCCAAAATAAAAGCAAATTTGTTCCACAATCCAAAAGTAACCCAGTTACCCCTGAAACGGAATACAAAAGAAATTTTAAGGGTTTATCTCCACTGAAAGAACCAAAATTAAGAGATGATTTGAAAGAAAACGGAAATATTGAAACATTCTCTCCAGAAAAGGAGGTATTCATCAATTCCTACCCTTTGTTTATTTGTTTGTTAGCTTGTTTTCGAGGTAGGGTCTCTCTCTAGCCCAGGCTGACCTGGAATTTACTCTGTAGTTCCAGGCTGGCTTGAGCTCACAGTGATCTCTACACCTCTGCCTCCCAAGCGCTGGGATTAAAGGCATGCGCCACCACACCTAGCAACTCCTACCCTTTTGACAGCATCTCTTATGATTTTAGACTCTACACATTTTTCTTTCACTACCAACTGAAATTCCTTTTCTTTTGTGACTTCTGTAATTCACTGTCAGACATTCATTGAGAACTTACTTGGAGCTGGGCCCTGAGTCAGTACTGAGAGTGGTCTCATGGGAGGGACAGAGAGGTAATGAAAACAATTCATTGTGACAGTACTTAACAATATAGTAGGTAAGTGTTCCATGTTTAATATCGAAAGATTGGCCTTATAATAATTCAAGCTCCAGGGGTAACAGAAATGATGGAAACATGTTTTTTTTTTTTTTAGTATTAGAAAGTAAACTTAAAAACATAGGTGTATTTTAAGACAATATTTTAGTATACTAAATTATAGTATAATTCACATCATTTACTTCAGTGTATATAAACACCTGCTTCTGTGTATGAAATTATAGCCATTTAAGTTGTGGGCTCCAGCTAAAAATCATTGGAAATTATAGGAAAATGAAATGTAATTACTATTTTTGAATTTCCTGTAATGTTTACACCTAATACTTTGTGGTTCCTAAAAATAGAAGGTATATGACTAAAAGGAAAATTGTATACATGTACATACACACATGCATTTTACAAATACACATAAAGTTTTATTTAGGGACCTGTGACATTCTTGGGGGGACATGTTAAGTTATTCAGTAAAACAGCATAGTAGCTTAATTAGCAAAGCCTTATGTTTAATTACTGTCATACTTAAATATAAATTTAGATATAAAAGACAAATATAAAATTCCCTGGTTAATATGTAGTAATACTAAGTTTATTCATTTAGATAGAATTTGTTAATCTTTAAAATTTCTTTCCTATACAAGGATCTGAAATCTATATCTTGAGTTATACTTTTAAAAAAACCTCAGGGTGGGAAGAAGGCTCAGTCAGTAAAATGCAGTGGTTGTACCAGCACGAGGACCCGAGTTGGGATCCCCAGCACCATGTGTGTTAGTGCATGCCAGTATTCCTAGTACTTGGGAGATGGAGACAAGGAAGTCCATGGGGCACACTGGCTAGCTACATCAGTCAAATTGGTGAGTTTCCAGTTTGGTGTGAGATTCTGTCTCACTAAGTACGGTGAGATAACTGATGTCAACCTTTGGCATCTACATGCATGCACACAACACATGTGCACCCATGCACATATGAACGTGCATACACATGCATACACACTCAAAATCTATCCACATATCCTTGTTTGAAAACTTGCTTGTTGATTTGTTATGATTTCTGTTGTCTTTAATAGTTAAGGTTCTAAAAACAGAAGTGTACTATAATACCCAAGCTTACTTTTATAGCACCTATGTTTTTACCTGAACATAAGACATATTTAAGCATAAAGGCTTCAATTACTTCTATTTTAGTGTAATAAAGCAGACGATCCTGTAACATTAGCAGCAGAGATGGCATCGAAAGACTCAAGCCAGCCTAAGAAGAAGCTGACTCCTTGGCGACATCAGCGGCTCGGGTATGTGCTTTCAAGAATCTTCGTGTTTCCATCCGGCACAATGAGACACTCACTGTGATTTCCTCTCTCTTAGGAAGGTCAGTTCTGAATACAGAGCCAAGTTTCTGAGCCCAGCTCAGTACTTGTATAAAGCTGGGGCTTGGACGCATGTGAAGGGAATGCCAAGTCAGGTGAGTCTTGAGGTCATTTTCTTTCAGGCTCTGTAGCAGTTTTACAACGAGCCTCATTCACAACTTAAAAGACAGATGATACAATAATAGCAATAAATACCAGAAATGCATTTGGTTTTAACTCTGGGAACCTAGAGAGGCCTGAGTTAAGGGCAATTGCTTCATAGATCTGAGAAGTAGGGCTTCTTATAGTCAAAGGATAAACAATGAAACATTTTGGTTATTATATAATTATATGTTTAGAATCTTATCTTGATAGTTTTTATCCTTTGTTTTGTGCACAAGCTAAATCAAAACATTTTTGGTTAGATTAGATGATAGTAACCATTTCCTCTGCCCACAATGGTATAAAGGATTAGTTTGGATTGGGGGGGGGTATTTATTGAGTTTAAAACCACGGTCATCAATTACCTGTCATTTGTCTCGGGTGCCATGCTGGCAAGGGGAGCTATCGGGTCTACAGCTCCTGTACTCTGCATGCTGTTTGAGGAGGCTACTTGGCCCCTCCCAGGCTGCTGAAATTAGCAATGGCAGAGTGAGAGGCTGAGCACAGCCTCCCCAAGTTCATCTGGTTAAGCATGTGAGCGTCAGAAACTGTTACCATGGAAACAGGATCAATCTAGTCCCCTAATCTCTTGAGCAGTTTAAGAGCATCCAAGATTTTAGCAAGGAGCTGGAATCTGAGGAATTAGCTGTGTGTCCACCAAGGGTCAGTAAGTAAGAGTCAGCCACTGACCCCTTGTGCCCAGGCACTTCACTGGGGTGAAGTCTTGGGAAAGCCATGTTTTGAAAAGATTTGTGCTAGTCTCTGACGTGTCTTTAGGTGAGTTGGTATTTAGACCTCAGATCTAAACATTGAGTGAATTGAAAGGATAGTTATTTTGAAGCTGAAACTCTTTATCTTGCCCTGATGAAAGAACATTTGCTGTTAACTTAAGACTTGCTTTTTCCAAGGTTCTCTATCCCAATAGCTTGGTGATGTAACTTTTTGTTTGCTTCATTAATTGCCACTGGTGGTTATACATACATAAATTAGGAGAATACTTTTCCTTGACTTTTTTGAGCAATACAATTAAAACTTGGGGCTAGAGAGATGGCCCAGCCATTAAAGGTGTTTGCTTGTAAAGTTTTCCAGCCCAAGTACAATTCTGCAGTCACCCACATAGAGTTGGATGGCCATTTACAGTGGTAAGAGACCCTAGTGTGCCCATACACACGTGCAAATGAATGTATAAATAAAAATTAAAAATTAAATTGGTGTTACAAAGGAATAATTTTTTTTTGTCTAAGGAGTCAGCAATCAGTTTTTACCACCCAGGTTATAGACATTTAATATGGGCTATATTTTGCTTAAATATTAGTTTTTTTTTTCCTGAAAGGGATTTGCTGCTGTGTGTGTTTGATGAGGCACCAGTGACATTTAATTAAGGGATATATTTATGCTCTTCAAAAGTGCTTTGGTATCAGGTACTTGATCATGAAAGTATTAGCTCAGTTTTTAAGTAATTACAGTTTCCTTCTTCAGATATATCTTTATTTCCTTTTCTTAAAAATATTTTATTTATTTGCAAGGAGAGAGAGAGAAAGAGAGAGAATATGAATAGGTGCAGCATGGCCTTTAGCCACTGCAAGTGAACTCCAGATGCATGCACCACTTTGTGCATCTGGCTTTACTTGGGTATTGGGGAATCAAACCCAGATCTTTAGGCACTTCAGGCAAGTGCCTTAACTGCTGAGCCATCTCTCCAGCCCCTTTATTTCCTTTTATAGAGTTCAAATGTTATGCTTTTTCAATCTGTTTATAGTAAAACCACTGGTGTTTGATTCCAAATCCCAAATCTCTATTCATTTAGGCTCTGAGGAGTTGATTTTGTCCTATGGCTGTCTGTCTCTAGCCTCTGCAGTGTAGCTACCCACACTGTTGCTTTATAAAGTACTTTCTTAAAAGATTGCTTTTATTGCAAGTAGCTCTTGCAATTGTCAAGATTCTTTATTTCTTTTTTTAAATATATATTTATTGTCCATAATGAGTTACATTTCTCAGAATGATTAGGACTTTGAGTCAAGATAAAGCCTTATATTTGAGAGACATTCTGTAATTGGAAAGATGTTTTAAGCAGTAAGGATAAGATCACTTCTCATTTTTGGGGCATATTTTTTTGAGAAGAAATCGTTTTTTTCTCCCCACTTTTTCAGAATTTGATTTTCTGCATATGAATTTTAACTCATTTGTATTCTCAGTTTGGGGAAAGCAGTTTAATAATGAAAACATTCTGCTTGCAATGCTTGTATGATATGCTCTAGTGGCATTATCTGCATCAGAAAAGTATATGTGTATTGTTTGGAGTTGGATTTTTGGTGTTTCCAGTCATTGGTTTTAGGGGTGGTTCTAGAATCCACACTATTGATTTTTGTTCTCTTTCCTGAAGAACACTACTTTTGAGAGATATGAGCCTCATAAGTATCAATCTTCTTTAGGACATTTAAGAGCTTGCACGTGTAAAACTCTATTAGTACTGAGATTATTGAAATGGCTGGGGAAAGTGGAAAGCATTAAGTTTCAGATATCAGTAACAAATAAAGCTGAATACAGTTTTACAACAGTTCTATATTTTCTAAATATAATTGGTATCAGAACTGGATCACTGTGTATATAGAGGAGCTGTCACTCACCAAGCTCTGTGGTGCTCCCTGTGGATAGAAGCACTCTCGTTGGCTGTCATTGATCATGCTTTGTGGTGCTCCCGTGTGGATAGAAGCACCTTCTTTAGCTGCTACTTTTCTCTCTCCCAGTGCACAGGGCAGGATTGGTTGGATTCCTTTTGATCCTTTCCTTCAGCTATATCTCATTTGTTCATTGGATGTAGATTGTTCCAGTATTAGGATAAGGATTTAGACATGGCTTGGTTTCCTCTGTCACTCTGTCAGCCCACTGATCACAGGAGACTTTCTCACTCATCTCTGGTTGCTGGCTGTGTGCTAGGGCCTATGGCTTAGTCCACACTCAGAGGGCACTGCTTGTGTTCCATGGGCCCATGCCTCTAGGAGGTTCACTGAGGAGGACTTTGGGAGCCTGGATAGGAAGAGTTACCACATTTTATGTAGGTGATGGAGTGGCCATGAAACATTGATTCCATGTGGACACTTCTTAACAACATGCAGGGTGTCTAAGTATGGAGGTTCCTGTGTACTCAGAGAGCATCCTGGTTAGACCAAGTTCAACACACTTCATCCGTGTGTCTTAGGCATGTGTCATGCCAACATAGCAACGTTTTAAATGAACCTTGTGATCCTGCCATGGGCTTGTCTGGTTTCTCTTCCACATGGTGCTGTCTTTGTTTGATATCTCCCTAGAGATGTAATGCTTTCAAACCCTCTGCATTCCAAGTCGTGTCTTGTGAAGGAGCTGAGGATATGCTTCTCCAACTGCTTTTGCATCACTGTTTCATTTTTTTCCTTTCTTTTCTGCCTGTAAGTGAAACAAAAGCATTTCTAGTACATGGTACTCTGATGTACCTTTACTATTCTGCTTTTTTTTTTTTTTTTTCGAGGTAGGGTCTCACTCTAGCCCAGGCTGACCTGGAATTCACTATGTCATCTCAGGGTGGCCTTGAACTCATGGTGATCCTCCTACCTCTGCCTCCCGAGTGCTGGGATTAAAAGCGTGTGCCACCACGCCCGGCCTACTCTGCTTATATTTATTATAAAAATAGAGTTTTTTCAAATATTTTAATTTTAATTTTAAGGGGTCAGTTTTTTCTTTTTTCATTGTGCAGTTGCATTTCATGGAACCAGTAGGTGGCAGTATGATGTGTAAAATAAAAGGGTTCAAAGAGCTGTTATGGTTCCTTTCATGTGAAAATATGTTCCATATTAAGGAATTTCAAATGATTCTACAGGTCATCAGAATTTTTAAATACTTTGTTGAATGCATTATAACTATTTAGTAGGATTTCTTTTAAATTATAGAGCAAACACATTTTGTTAAAGTTGAGGTTTTGCTGTTTCCAAGGAAATTTGAAGGATTTGTAGGGGGACCCTGCAGCTCTTTCAGTGGGAGTGTCTGTGCGAGCAGGGGTTGTCCTGGGAGCTGGGAGCAGGGAGTGACAGGCATGGGAAGGCTCTCTGGAGATGAGGAAGTGGGGAGAGCAGCCAGGGAGCCGCCAGCAGCTCCGCAGCATGCACGAATGTGGCTGGCTCTTGAGGTAAGATCACAGTGTCTTGGTGACTGAATTAAACACTGCTAAAAATACAAGCAATTCTGAATGGCAGGTTTGGTGTATATTTGGAGGAGGAGGAATATAATAAAGTACAATACCTCATTGATTCCAGTTAATACTCAGTTTGGCATTAACCTGTCATTAAGTGTGTCTCTGTATTCCTCCCCCAGGGTCCTCTAAATGCCATGTGGTATGCAGAGGTTGGTTGCCTTTGAGTTTTTAAAAACTAATAATACGTGGAGTTTTTGTATAATTTGAGTTGGAGTAACAAAGTGGGCGTCATTATTTTTCTTAGTTGCTATTTCTTGGTCTCCCTGCCTGCTGGTCTAGTAACTGCACTTTGCTTCAGCTTGGGCATTGTAATTTCTGCTTCAGAGCACATAGGCTGCTGAATGTATGTGGCTGTTTCTACCTTCCCTTCTCCTTTGTCTTTGGCTGTATGTGTGTAATGCCTTTGATATGTATTAGGTGATGTTTCTAAAGGAGCACTGACAATAATAGAATATGTCTGAACTCATTTGCCTAGGTTAAAGAACTCCGAGAGAAAGCCGAGTTTTATAGGAAGCGAGTTCAGGGAACACATTTTTCTCGGGATCATCTGAATCAGATTCTGTCTGATAACAACCGCTGTTGGGACGTCTCCTCAACCACAAGCTCAGAAGGAACCATTAGTAGCAACATCCGGGCATTAGATCTTGCTGGGTGAGATGCTCTTTGTGGATGGTGGGAAAAGTGTATAGCTTATGGGGATCATAGAGTGATCCAGGGAAAATGATACAACTCAGCATTGCTCTCAGTCAAATGGAAACATGTCAGCCACTTATTTCATTATTTCAAATTTATTCTCAGTGATAGATAAAGCTATATATATATATTTGCTGTATGTACTTGTGTATGGATAATAAATAATGTGAAGTTAATCACATTCATTATAGCAATAGCAGGACAACAGTGATTATATATCAGATGTAAAAGGACTTTCACAAGGCAACAGTGAAAGTTCAGAGGATGGAAGCTAGTAGAACATATCACTGTCTGTCACTCATTCACTTTATTATGTGGCTAATGTGGAGCTTGGCCCTTGATTTTATGGGAAAGAGTTCTCTGTTGTTTTGGGTTTTTAAAGGGAACATGTTCTAACTATTGATAAGAGAAATTGCACAGTGCAAATAAAAGTTTTTAGTTATAATGTATTAAAGTAATGCATACCAACTTATTAAATTCTAATTATGTGACCTTTGACTTAATAGTTCAACACAAAATGTAAGTCTTTTAATAATGTGTTGGAAAGATGAATCCAAAGTGAAGATTTGAATCAGTTTGTTCACAAGAATATTTGGGTTTGTATACATTAATTTAGTAACTGAAAAAATTATACCATGTCTGAACCAATTTGAGCAGTTTTGAGGCTGGGTATGACTTTTGTCACCAGAGGTTCAGGCACATATATGTGAAGGAAGGAGTAAGGGGAAGCTAATATATTTTGGAATATTTTAGTACCAATCCAGATGGTACTTTTCACGTATTGTACTACACAATGAACTTCTAATTAGACCTTTTCAATGTCTGGACAAGGCGATCAGTGCAGGAAACATGAACAGGAAGAACAGGATGAGCTCACTGAGCTTGCTTTGTTGTACAGAGATCCGACAAGCCCTAAGACCCTACAGAAACATTCTCCCACAAAAGTGGAAGACAAAAGAGCAGACCTGGAAGAACAGCTCCAGAAATGCATCCCTGGGAGATTGGGTGTGTCACATGCCCCCACTGAACCTGTGAGACGGCTGGCTTGGGATGAGGAGAACACCCATGAAGATGCACAGAAACAGCCCAAAGGGGAAGAGGAGGAGGAAGAGGGGGAACTGGAAAAGGACAAGCAGGTTTATAGGAGAGAGCTGGATCTACATGAGAAATCTCAGGCAGACAAAGTAAAAGAAGGGTGAGTCTTCACGTTCTCAGCATGACTAATGGGCATTTTGTCACGAACTACGGTGGTTTGCACTGTTTTATGACTAATAAAGAACAGATTTTTTTACTTGAATGTCACAGAGTGGACACTGTTATAAGGTATAGGCCTATAATTTGGTTCAGATGAGTCTTCACTAGTTGTTAACTGAGCACTTAAACACTGCTACTTGTGGAGGAAGTAGGATTATTTTCATTTATTCCAATTTACAAATGTATCTAGAAGAATGATTTTATGTTCATGAAAAAAAGCTGATGCTTATTAATATCAGATGGCTCTATCCAAAAAGAAAGGCTAATGTTTTGTGATCTTTTTCAAAAAGTAAAGTATGAAAGTAGCTAATCTCTGTTTTTTATGGGACAGGGGGTTGTCTCCTTCCATCCGTAATTTTGTCTGTAGTACAGACCCTCTATTCATTCAAGGGCATTACATTAATGTGAAACTTGGGTGCTGATGAAGTGGAAAACGTCTCTCAGCTGTATTGTTTCTGAATTGCAGTGCTTTTTCTCCTTTCTGGGTATTTTAGCTGCATATGGATTTAAAAAAAAACAACCACCCTTTAAAATTGCTTGAGACAGAGTCTTGCTTTTTAGTCATCTCTGGAGGAAATGCTTTCTAAGAGAATGTTTCAATTTTCAGGTCGGAGTTTTCTTCCATATCCTTAGGAAAAGGAGGCCGACTTCCCACTCCAAAGCTCAGAGAACTTGGTGGAATCCAGCGGACTCACCATGATCTCACTACTCCAGCTGTTGGTAAACACTACACCATTCTTTTTTTAAAAATTTATTTATTTATTTATTTATTTATTTATTTATTTATTTATTTATTTATTTATTTTTAATATATATTTATTGTCCATACTGTGTTACATTATTCAGTGGGCAAACGATGAGCTGTTATCCCCAATTCCCCAACGCCCCCATCCCCATCCCCAATCAGCTGGATATCCTCCTCCGTATACCATCTGGATCAGTCCTTGTGGCAGGGGGCCCTGGATAGCCTGGTACTCAGCCCGGACCTCCTGTCTCCAGTGTGTTGTTGCTAACACTACACCATTCTTAACCTCCCCTTTCACATAGTAATTTAGTAGGATTGAAACCTGGCTCCTCCTGCTTTTTTCCAGGTGGCGCTGTTTTAGTGTCTCCATCTAAAGTGAAGCCTTCGGCCCCAGAGCAGAGGAAAAGAATATCCTCTCAGGATGGTTTAGAAGCAGCAAAGAAAAGCCTTACTAAGGTAAACCTTTGCATTTTGGAGGAAGGCATGTCTTCTAGGACTCATGTAATCAGTCAGATTCCAGCCAATTCTGCCCATTGTGTATGAGATTCTGCTGTTAACCTTTAAAAGGTGGTGAAGGTATTGCATTTTTTTTTTTCTTAGTTTTTGGGAGTCGCATTGCATGGCTGCTGTTGTGCTTCCAGATGTTTTTAGTAGCACTCAGCAGGCAAAGGAGAAACAAGTACTTCTCATTGTGTCCTCATTTTGTGTGGTTGTATCCTTCATGATCCAGGCACTGTGTGAGCACTGTAGATACAGCAGTGGAAAAATGCAAAAGTCCTTGTCCTCACTGAGCTTACATTCTAGTTGCATAGGTATAGCTAAAGTAAAATACATAGACAGCAATCAGGACTATGGAGAAAATAGAGCAGGAGAAGTGTGTAGGCAAGGCAGTGGTAAAGGAGGGTCCTCACTGGGAGGTACTGGAGTTCTAGAATCTGAATGAGGTGAAGATTGACCTGGGCTTATCTGGGATGGGGTGTATATATGTTTGATACATTTGGTTACTGAGATGCAGGATCAATAGTACTTAGACTTATCTGGGCCTGTAGCATGTTTTTCAAGAAGAAAAGACAAGGAAGAATTTAAGACTGTTAAGATAATTTTAGGCAAGTGATTATAATGATGGAGGGGAGGGGAAGGGGGAGGTGGGAAGAGGAAGAGGGCGAAGGAGAGAACTTCCCCTTTATCTAGCCTTAGGGTGGGGTCTTGCAACCCTTTCCTAGACTTGGTGACTTCTTGAGTATCTGGAATTTCCTTCCTGCAGTGCCCTCCCAGGAAGGGATTTTTTTTTCTAACTAACATTGACTACCCTGAATCCCCTGAGCCTCCTTTCTCTCTTCAATTCAGAGGAAATCTGCTACACACCACACAAGATTACTGTGGATTGCTAACAAATCAAATTGACAACAAAATTTAACCATCCTAATTTGTTAGAATTGGGTACCCTTGGGGATTAGTATCAAGGCTGGGAGTCAGTCATAGGGATGGGGTTATAGCTCTTTTAGAGAGTGCTTGCTTATCATATGTGAGGCACTGTAGTTCAGTCCTAATCCTGTATGCATGCACTTACATTAAAAAGAAAAGACAGGAAGTGTTGATTGGTAATTAAGACTTGTGGAAAGATTGCAGTGACCAGTAATGGCAAGGATTCACTTATAATCATGGTGTATGTCATTGAAGTGTAATAGAGAACATCCAGAGAAGATGTTGAAAATCTGTATGGGATTTTACTAATTGCTATTGGTCAATTCCAGCATGTACAGTGAGGGCTTTTAGGGGTTGAGGAGAGGTAAGAGATGGGATCAGAGCTCTCCCCAATTCTACTTAGAACAGAGCCAGCTCATCACATGTATTGATTAAGTATGTGTTGACTGTGATTGGAGTGATGACTACACTGTGTCCTGTTGCTTATACATGTGTTGGCTCACTAAAGGAAATGGGACCATAGGAATAGTATTAGAGGGTTGATCAGAATAAAAGGAATCATTTGTTCTTCCCCCTGGAGTCGAGGCTGCTGTCTGGATGGTGTAACTCTAGGCAGCTGTGTACACAAGCCTAATTCAGCCACAGTGAGGGACCCTCATTTGTATTTGAAGCTGGATTTATATGTATTACTTTCATTTGTTATGGAATTAGCTTATTGAATAACCAAAATGGATTAATAGTTTATCATTTTAATACCAATCTCTATCTCATGGGGCACACAATTACAATTGTATTATTTTTCTTTGAAATAAGCTTTTCTGAAATAAGCAGATTTCTTACTGATGACTTGATTAGAAATAGCACCACGTACAGTTTCTGTCACCTGCATTATCAGGGTGTCCTGGGAACTTGTATTTGCTTATTTTTGAATGTGTCCCCCTTGGTTGCTGATGGCAGAGAGGTCACTAAACTTGATATGCATTATCAGTTTTTCTTCTGGAATTTCAAAAATCAGAGCCTTTTTTTAAAAACAGAATTAAACCTATAGCCTCTTAGTTTTCAAAAAATTACTCCCTTTATTCTGTTATTCTTGATTAATACTTGTCTTTGGAGAGGACCAGTTTTTCTGCATCCTTGCCATCTCTAGTATTATGTGTTATTAAGTTAATTTTCACAATTTGGTAAGTAAAAATGATTACCTCAGTGCTTTTATTTTATAATTTTTGAGATCCAATAAGGTAGAATGTTTGCTATGTTTGTGTATATATGAATTACTTATTTATATTCTTTTCTACTTTTATTTAAATATATCATTATTCCTTTAAGGAAACATTTCTGTAGCATGATAATAATTCATTGTCATACAAAGTGGATGTTTTCCCCAAATTTTGTCTTTAAAAGATACATTTTTACTGTATATATTTTTCATCTTTTATAGTGAAATCTCTTTATACTAGTTGTTAAGCTTATAAAACCCTCTCCACTTGGAGGTCATGTAAAAATTTCCCTTTTATCTATTACTCTTATGGTTGTTTTGCATTTGGATGTTTAGTTTCTGTATTTACTAATGCACACACGCATGCATCTTTTTTTGTCATCTAGAAAGGAAATTGTGCTGTATCTCTACTGACATCTCCTGCTGCGGGTATGAAAACAGTTGATCCCCTGCCTTTGCGGGAAGATACTCAAGCCAGTATCTCCAGATCTGCCAAGGCTGCTCTTCTAGCTCCAAAACCTCCAGAATATTCAGCAAACACCCCTGAACAGCCTTCTCAGCCGTGCCCTCTCTCATATTGGCATCCTTCCCGTAGGATTCAGGGCTGTCTGAGAGATCCAGAATTTCAGCATAATGGTAATTGTTTAACTTTTAATTTTTTGACTTTTAAAACAAAAGTATTACCTTGATATAGGTACAATGCTATAAGTATACCACATGTTAACAAATTACATTGTTTAGCTTTTTAAATTTATAATGGATTGTCCCTCCTTCCCTCCTACTCTCCCTCCCCTTCTTTTTTCTTCCTTTCCTTCCCTCCCTTCCTCCCTCCTTCCCCTCTTGGCAGGATCTCACTAGGTAGCCCAAGCTAATGCATCTCTCATTTTCTAGATTGGCACACTGGCGTGTGCAGCTACCCCACCCCTAACTTCACTTTCTCTTTTCTGATATGTGAGCTGGGAGATGTCTCCCCAGTCCTCGCAGAGCCCAGTACAGGGAACCCATGAGCCCGTAGCGCCTCCTTTCCTGGCAGTGCCACCACAGGCGTCTCTGGACATTGCCCAGGGTCACTTGGTTGTAGGAGTCGAGATCTGAATGCCGAGATCCTAGGCATTGCTGTGCTGTTTCCTCACTTCTCTGTCACAGTGTCACAGTTGAGAACCTCCTGCTGTTCTTAGTCTGTTTCTTTTGAATGCAGTCTTTTCTTGTGGCAGCTTTAGGTCTCTATTTATACCTGTGCTCTTGACATTTCCCATGGTGTCATGAAGCGGGCATCTTGCCATTCATTCTGTTGGTACTTTTGTAGACTTTTGAATCTGGTAAATCCCTTTGGGAAAGTACTGATTTCTTCTTTTCTATTTCTGTTCTCTTCCTGGCGCTCCTATTATTCAGATATTGGGCATGGTCATCTTTTCTGTTTTCCATCCTTGTCTTTTTATTTTAATTTGAAAGTATTGCTAATTTTTATTTTCTGTCTCTTCTGTTGGTTTTTTAAAATTTGCTATAGTATTTTTAATTTCCAGGATTTTTAAGTAGCATCCTATTCCTTTACATGATGGGTAGAATGTTATCTCTGAAGACATAAACGTGTATACACATATGTGCGTGCATACATACATACATACATGCGTGCATAACAGACAGACAGAATCCTCCCATGTTGAGTTTGGCCCTCTTGCACTCCAGTGAGCCTGGTGTCCACAAGTCACAGAAGCTCTAACCCTTTGAGACAGAGGCTCCACTCCTCTTGTGCAGGAGGCAGTATTTCACTGTATAAATTTAAAGAGGAATCCAGTTGTGTGGCTGTTTTGTAAAACAGATTTGAAGCCAGTTTCCTGGATCATCTTCCCTTCACTACAGCTTCTAGTGAGGTGCAGTCCGCCTGCCCGCCCAGCCTTTCTGACTCACTCCTCGGTGTGCATGTAAAGTTGTGTACTCACTGTCTAGTTTCCAAAATTTTGCTGCTGTTTTCTTGTCTTTCATTCCTTTTCCTATGGTTTATGTAATCTGTATAAATGTGTGTAATAGAGTCTGTCAGCTTTCAATAGAAACCTACTATGTTTCTTTACAGTTAGAGCCATATTGCCACCGAAAAGAGTTCTAGATGATTCGCAGTTGTTCAGCATATTAATACTAAGTAGTGGCCTTCTGACTGTAGATGCTATCAATATATAAATCAAGATATATTTTTTGTGATTGAGTTTACTGTCATCATCTTAGTGTTTCATGCTGCTCTGGCAGAGTACTCGACAATGGGCTGTTTCTAACAGACAGAAATTTCTTGGCACGTGGTTCTGGAGGCTAGAAAACACAAGAGAGGGGTTGGCATCCATGCTGCACCACCTCATGGCAGGAAGACCAAGAGAAGGCAGAGGAAAAGCAAAAGGGTGGGCAGACCATTCTGAGCTCTCACTTCCCAGTGCCTCCATCCCAATGGGAATTCAGTTTCACCATGAAGTTTTCAGGGGGCTTTAAACCATTTCATTAATCTAGGCTGCTTGATGACTGAAGGATGATTTCTTCTGTCCTTTTTTTTTTAAAGCGGGGAAAACAAGGATGAACGATTTCCAGTTACCCAAGCATGAAGCCTTTAATGATGAAGGTATTGTAGTGTCATAAAATTTTAGCTTAAAAAATACAAGCTTCTAGTACATGGTAGCTTATATCGGCATCATCTTATATTTGATTAGTACTTTACACATCACAATATTTAGTTCTCTTTTTTTAAAAAATTTATTTAAGTGCCTGTGCGTGTGTGTGTATGGGACACCAAGGTCTCTTGCCATTGCAAGCGAATGCCTGAACATGGGTGTCTGGAGAATTGAACTGGCAGGCTTTGCCAGCAAGTACTACTGTTCACCACTGAGACGTTATTAGCCTTTATTTATCTATTTTTTGTGAGGTAATTTTTAGTTCACAAAAATATATATAATTGGCAAATGGACTTACTTCCTGTTTAGTTTTCATCCTGACAAATTTACTGCTTTTAATATTGACAGGAAAAATTTTGAAATCTTGATATAAACAACCAAAATTACTGTATTTTCATCTCAAGAAGAATGAAATTGCTAAATTTATTAATTTTGAATTAGGAAATAAGTTCTATTTTAATATTTTATCTATTAGACATTTATATCCATTAGAAGTTTATTTCTCCTCTTTAGCAAGCTTGAGACATATTCTCCTTATTCATTGAGCTAGAAATTAAATGCTTATAGTTTGAAATACAACATGTTCGGCAATTTGAATCCAGTTCTGATTTCTTTACTGGAACAATGATGTTTATAAATTTATTAGGTTTACCAAGAATGGGAACTTTAGTAATAATGAAGACTAGCATATTAAGTTAAGCATTTTTCTACATTTAGTGAAATTACTTTACAAATGTAAATTCCACCATAAGGCATGGCATTTTTGTTTCTTAAAAAGTTGAGAAAAACTTTTGTCCCATAAAGCTGTGCTTTTGGAAATAGAACAAGAGATTGTCAAGGTGACTTGTTTCCAGGTCATACTGAACTCATGGGCTGTGCCTAGTTAGTGACACGGGATTTCAGGAGGGGAATGATACCTGAATACCGTAGAATGCCTCACATTCCTGTGGGCTAAGCTTGGAAATCACCATGAATTATCATGAAAGTGTTAAAATCTTACATCCAGTAGATTGTTTTTATCATAGCATTAATATTTAAGTTTTGATGATTTAACATTTCTGTTAATCTTAAGCATGTTTGGTTAGTAGGTATTTTTACACTGGTTGTAATTCTGGGTGTCTTTCGTTACAGATGTGGACAGATTGTCTGAGATTTCTGCACGCTCTGCAGCGTCTAGTCTCCAGGCTTTTCAGACTCTGGCACGAGCTCAGCAAAGGAAGGAGAATTTCTGGGGCAAAACATAAACCCAGTTGAGTTGTCCTTATTTAGGGCAGCATTTGGCATCATCCATTTTTCCTTATTGCTCACCGTGTTAAGATTTTTGGAGTGACTAGAGTTTCTTCTGACATTTCCAACTTAAATTATTTGATTTTTCAATAGTCAGTTCATTTTATCCAGAAAAATTTAACACTGGCTTATCCAAATTTAACTTTTAAAGGATTCTTTTGCAACTGTATCAAAAAGTCATAGATTATGTAGTTTTTTAAAACATATTCTTTTGTATCAGGCATCAGAGATAGCAAATAGGATTGTGACTTTCAACCATCCAGAGAATATT
Organism: Zapus hudsonius; assembly: GCA_004024765.1. Lineage (NCBI taxonomy): Eukaryota > Metazoa > Chordata > Mammalia > Rodentia > Dipodidae > Zapus > Zapus hudsonius. Next base: position 33,019 of record PVHP010005381.1, read on the forward strand.
CTAGAGGAATAGAGTATGAATATTTATTCCACAAAGATTGGTTCTATGTGTCTTTATATGGTAGATGTCTTCAAGGGAATCTGTGATTCCTCCAGCTTTTCCTTTAACCTGGCTCTAGATGGTTGCAGTGTTATTTAAGATAACTGTACTTGGAAAATCCAGATGTATATATTTTCTTATGTAATAATTTGCTGAGAGAATATGTATATTTTTGATCCATGTGTTTATTCTATTTGTATGATAACTTTGGCATACATTTCAATAATGTCTGGCTTTTGAAAAATTATTTGTATAATGGAGAATTAAAACTTGGTAGACATTTTGAATGACAAGTAATCAAGTGTGTTTAGCTTCTCCAGAAAATTATTGTGAAATAAATTTATTTTTAGAAGCATTCTACTTGTAACTGGTTAATCAGAAATTAGACTTTGCAATAAATATTTACAATATATTTACACAAATGTGGGAAAATAAATTTTCAAAGCGGACTCATTTAAAAACATTAAACACCAACTTTTTGGCTATGCTTTTCATCTATAGGGTATGTTTTGTTGTCTTTCCTATTCATCATACAAATCATGAGAAATGTAAAGTTTCTAAAAAAGTATGGTTTTTATAAGTGTGTTACACAAAATATTTACAATATTACATAGAGAGTACTTGTTATGTTTTGGGTCTTTTTTTTTTTCAACCTGAGACAACATTTTTCACTATGATTCTGAGGCTGTCCTTGAACTCCTGAACCCATCTCAGCCTCCCTGGTACTCAGGCCAGGGCAGACCCCCATCCTGTGGGGCAGACCCCACATGGCAGGTAAAAGCAAGTTAGCCACCTTAAAGGTGGTATCCATTTGACTTCTACCAAAGGCTCTTCCACTAGTCTACCTCCTGGCTTCTTGATAACTGAGATGCCTATCAGCATTTCCTTGGAAGCTGAGGAGGACATAGGGCTACTGAGCTGCCTTTGGAAGCCAGAGCCCGAGAGCAGAATGTAGACTGATGTTTAAGGAGCCCATACCTATTCAAACCACACAATGGGTGAAATTGTTGATTTTCCTTCCATATGTTCTAGACCCAGCAGTGCGTGGACCTAGCTCGTGGGCCCCTTGTTTAAATATTTAGGTTTGAGTTTTTTTGTTTGTTTGAGGTAGGATCTTGCTCTATCCCAGGCTTACCTAGAGTTCACTATGTAGTTTCAGGGTGGCCTCGAACTCATGGCGATTCTCCTACCTCTGCCTTCTAAGTGCTGGGATTAAAGGTGTGCACCACCATGTCTGACTCTATTTAGGGATTTTTTTTAAGCCAATTGTTAAACCATCAAAATTTTGAATCTAGCTATGGTGGGGATGTTTAAATCACTGAAATCACATTCTGTAAATCAGAGGCAGTTTTCAAGTCCACCAGTGCAGTGTTCTTTTCCTATCATTTCTCTGACAGAGAAAAGAGTATTTTAGAAAGAAGAGGCAGCTAAAGATAAGTTATAAAAAGATTATATTCACCTCTTTCTTGCTTTATACAAAGAAAAGTTTGGTTTTGTTTCTTTTCTTGGTTCAAACTTGCTTAGAAAATAAAACCAAGTCACAGATAACAGCTAATGAATTTATGGAGAGACATCCATGATAGAGCTGTGAATCTGTCCAGAGATGGGATGAAGGTTCATCTTCATATAGTTCTGATATTATATTGAGTTATACTAACCTATGACCTAATCCTCAAACTGCCTTAAGCAAGCCTCCGAGCTTTCACTGATTGTCTTGCAGATGTGTTCAGATTTAGTTTTAAGATTAAATGGCAGTCATATACGCTATTAAATTTGTTCCACACCAAATGTTCATTTTCTTTATATTGGCATTTAAAAAATTAAAACAGTAGGAAAAATGCTTGTTCCAGGATAAATCTAGCAAGCAGGAGATGCAGTAGCACCTGTCATCATAGATCTTTCATGACCTATATTCAGGCAGTTTGGGGTAGGAGTGCTGAAATGATTGGTCTATTTCCGTTATGTGGTAAAGCAAAAAATAAGCTTCTGTGTTGTGACTCAGCGATTGTGGAAGGTGGAATCATTTACTTGATATATGCAAACCAGAGTAGTGTAACCATGAATTGAGATGCTATCAGGCATGAGTCAGGAAATGCGGAGATACAGGAGCCATGGTAATTATTGATGAAAGGAAAGATAGGCCAGCTTGGTCCCTGAATGATTATATATCCAATAGCAAGGGCTACAAGTTCTTTCTAAGATGAACTAAACAGAAACTAAGTTCTGTCATTTCAAGAAGAAAACAAAAGTTATCTAAATGCCATACATTATGGGAAAAGTGGAGCTGCTCTGTACTCATAACTTCAGTTAGTCAGAGTTTGGACACTTCACTCAGGAAGATTTTGGCCACAAGAAGTTCCTAAGCACCTGAAGTTCCCGTTAAAAGCTATTCAGGTCAAAAGAGTTAGGTGATGAAGAAAGCAAAGCAAAATTGAAAATAGGTTGTGTGACAATGCAAACGGTCTGGTTCCACAAAGACTCCAGTGTTATAAAGCTTATCTTGTAATTTGTGAAGATGAAGCACCTAAAGTGCTTTGCTGATCAAGAGACATCTACTGAGCATTAACAAAGACCCTAGCATGATCATTTAAATTAGCTTCTGTGATTTGTGGCTGCCAAGACTTTAAAAGTACTATCGATTAATGCTCTAAGAACATGTCAGGTTTTTTTTAATCAGTCACAATCAAAATGTAAAGACCAAGAAAAAATTTTGTTCACATTTATTTTTATAAGTTGATGGAAGAAAAAATAATGGGATGATACATACTAATATGTCAACATTTAAAGTTCTCTAATAAATAAGAGTAAAATAGCGACAGTGAATTTTTAAAACTTTTTATTGGCCACCTCCATACATATACGATGACCCTAATCATAATCCCTTCCCACTACCTTCCTTTACCCCCACCCACCCCTCTCCAGTGAACAACTCCTTTTTCCCTCACTCATCCCTGTTCTATTTTGAGGTCATAGTTTTTGTTCCTACTATTCTGATTTTGCATAGGTGGCATCTGCCAGTGGGAGATCATGAATGCCAAAGCCCCAGTTTGTGTCTGGAAGACAATATTCCAAAGCATTTACATTCTTTCCATCACTTCTGCAATGGTCCCAGCCTTGGAGGGCATGAGAGAGATACCTCGCTTAGTGCTGCTGAACACTCCACTGTTTCTCCTTCTCATCACTTGGGTGAATTTTGAGTCTTCTCAGTATTAGTGCCATCTGAAAAGAGAAGCTTCTCTATCTAAAAGTGAGAGTAGCATTATACTTTATAAGATATGGGCATAAACATAAATACTTGGGGCAATTTGGTGGGTATAATGTATCCATTTAACCAACAAGAGTGGTAGCTTCTCCCCTAGAACTTATTATAACCTTCCAGATGTAGCTGTAGCTGTTGATAAGGTTTTCAGTACCAGCCATTAGTTGCCTCCTGAAGAGTAGGCCTCACATCAAATCAGAAATTGGTTTCCTCTGTAACAGACATGCCACCATTGTAGCAGTTGGCACATTTGACCTGGCTGCCAGCATGCAGCTTGCAGGGTCCGCTGCTGGTTAAGACCATTGATGACTTTTCTGAATAGCTCTTTCTAACACCATGACAGCTACTCAACAGTGAAGAGACTTCCAACTCAGCTTCAGCTTGATTTTGCAATGCCAGCAGTGAATATTTTTGACTGGAGAATCTTCTAGAAAGAATATCTTTATACAAATTTAGTGCTATGTTTTTGTACTTCTGTTTTCCATGACAAGCCAAGGGAATGATCTCTCCGGGGCACAAAGCAAGTTGCTTTAGGACTCTGGGAATTATCTTTCTTTTGGCCTCTGAAGGGCACCTCAAATCCAAGTGTGGTGATACCCCAAAGTCAAATGTATTTAAAATGTAGTTACTTGCCACATTTCTCTCTGAATGGACAATTCAATCTCCACCATCTTCCTATATAAATTTTCTTTAATGATCTTAACAGACCACAGTGACTGGAAAAAAAGAGAAAGCCACAAATGTTAATTTTAAGCAGAGCTTATATTCTTGAGTCAGACAAGATGTTGGAATCTCTGAATGGACAATTCAATCTCCACCATCTTCCTATATAAATTTTCTTTAATGATCTTAACAGACCACAGTGACTGGAAAAAAAGAGAAAGCCACAAATGTTAATTTTAAGCAGAGCTTATATTCTTGAGTCAGACAAGATGTTGGAATCTTGGTTCTGCAACTTACCAGTTGTGAGATCGCAAGTTATCTAAATTCTCTGAGCTCCAGTAGCTGAGCATGTTAAATACAGAGTTAAATAATCACAAGTCATCTCAAAGAATGTTATGATCATTAAATCGCACAAAGTTGCAGTACTTAATACTGGCACACATAGTTCAATAATTATAATGATTACTATTAATTTATATCTTATTTTCTGCAAATAGCTCGATTTTGCTGGAGGTAAGGGATGTTGGGAAGAACAAAATTATTTTAACAGTATTTTAAGGATGTAACTACCTCAGTGGGTAGGGGACAGAGAGGGGGGAAATGGAGACACATTCACAAGAGTTGCTCATATAATGTATATAATTATAAAGAGGCTGAAGGGGGAGGGGCCAACCTTACAGAGGTGTATTACAGAGCCTGCCATGTCCATGAATACACTCTGGCTTCCCTATCTTCATCAGCTGGGGAACTGGTGCAGATGGGATGACCTTGTACTTCTTGGCAGGCAATGGTGACGGGGAGTTTGGGAGATGGAAGAGGGAGTGAAATCACTGTAGTACAGATATTTTGATATGGTAACTATATATTCTTTCTGCCTTTAACTTTGGCTTGATACTTTCTACTGATCCATTTTTTCTTTAAATTTTTGTTTGTAAAGTAGTATGTGGCATATATGTGTGTCTATATGTATGTTCATGTGTGGGGGGGTGTATGTGTGTGCAGGTATTGTGCACCTGTGTGCCATGCGTACATGGAGGCCAGGGACTGACATCAAGAATCTTCTTTGATCATTCTCTACCTTAGTTATTGAGACAGGGTCTCACTGGAGCCCAGGACTCACTTATTCTGCTAGTCTACATAGCCTTCATATCCTGGGGAATCTCCTGTTTCTGCCTCCCAAATTCTGGAATTACAGGAGGGTCTCTCCACTTGCTGATGTATAGGTATAGGGAATCTGAACTCGGGCCCCCACATTTGCACAGCAAATGCCTTACTGACTGAGCCATCTCCCCAGTTGCTCTTAAACCATTTTTTTTAAATATTTATTGTCCATAATGAGTTACATTATTTAGTGGCTCTTAAACCATTTTGATCTTCTGTTTACACTAGAGCATAATCCATTTTTACCTTCTCCATTCTATGACCCATTACAAGCACAAGACTTACATTATATAACTAAAGAAGTAGAGAGTAAAGCATCTAGATTTTGTTTTTTTAAGTAAAAGTTGGATGACTATGCTCCCAGGCAAAAACAGTGTCTCTAAGTGCCCCCACCCCACCCCCACATAGTAGTTAGCTGCATGCCCTGGGATGAACTTCCAAATCAGTCACAGTTAAGGGGGAAAAGATCTATTGAAGTTACAGATCCAGCGGAAGTTCAGACCTGCTTCCTTTCACAGGACCAAACACACACACACACACACACACACACACACACACACACACACACACACACCAGTAAACAGGCGGGGGCAGTGGGAGAGGAGGGAAGCAACTTCCTTAGGGGTGTGCTGCAACCTTTTCCCAGACTTGTTGATTTCCTGAGTCTCTGGAATTTCTTTCCTGCACTGCCCTCCCAGGAAGGGATGTCTATTTCTAGCTAACATGACTTCCTGAGTCCCCTGAACCTCCTTTCTCTCTTCAATTCAGAGGAAATTTGCTATATGACACTCAAGATTACTGTGGATTACTAAACAGGTCAAGTTGTGACAAGGAAATTTAACCATCACACCCCCTCAGGAGATTAAAACTGTCCAGACTAGGGAAGAAAAAAGGGGTACATGTGAATGACTTTCTGAGGAGGGACTGTTCCTAGGGACTCTCCTAATCTACATGGAGACCTGGCCAGTTGAGTGAGGCCTGCACATTTCAGTGGGTTGGGAATGGTGGCACGGTGGAGCCATCTTTTTTTTTTAATATCTTTATTAGGAATAAGTTTATACATTGTATGAGCAAATCTTGTGAATATGTCCCCATTTCCCTCCTCTCTGTCCCCTACCCACTGGGGTTTTTTCTCGGTACACATTCTGGATAGCTTAGGGGATATGAACTGCACCAGAGGGAGACAGCTTTTCTTTCTTTTTTCTTCCCCCTTGGGTGTTGTTGCTGAGGGGAGCAATGTCTCTGGATATTCTCTGGATAATCTTTCCGCCCCCTCTTCCTCTCAGTTTCCTCAGTCATAGTGGGTGAGTTTTGAGTCTGCTTTGTTGCTGAGATCTTAAGTGTATCTGGATCTTTGCCCTGGGTTGTGTTGAGCGTCATTGGTGTCTGTCTCCATTGACCTTTCAATGGGTTATCAGACTTGCTGTGGTGATTGGTCTCCTGTTTGTTTTGTCACTTTCTTATAGGTTTCATTTGGGCCCTGTGTGAAGGCTAGGTGTGGTTTGTCTCTTGCCAGGATGTTTTTTGCCACAATCCAAAGTCTTCTTGGTGGAGTTGAGTTGTCCCCAACTCTCTCAATGCCTTCTGAAAAATACAAATAGAATGTCTATCAGAGAGTGAGATCAATATAGGTTAAATGAGACAACATTGCCAATTTGGCTAGCTCCTAATGGGTGTAGCCTCTCTGTCGCTCTCTGGTAGTGGGAATTTCCCCTAGGATCCTGAGATCTTGGTCCCCATAGGATTATGCTATGGATCCCAGTTCCAGTTAAGGATTCCTTGCCACTAAGCAGATCTCTTAGACAATCATTAAGACATTGATTACCCTCCTCGGTTTAGTGCCCCTATTGCACAGGTGAGCACTTCTTGACTTGCTGGTCTCTTCCATACAGCTGTGTGTGTTCAGCATTCTTGTGACAACTGTCTATATTGTATATCCGTGGTCTCTGCTTTCTCCAAATATCGTTGACCAATTTCCCCTGGCATCTCGTGCAACATCTTCCAGTGCTACACATGCTACCATCTGGGAGCTGGTTACCATTATGGATCTAGCAGGCTCTCATGGTGTTGTTTGATGACACTTTGTGATTTCTTCAGCAATAGGGTCTTACTTTAGGCCTAAGGCAGGTATTCAAGAGCTTTGACAGAAGTCTGTCACATTTTGGGGACCTTCTGGGTCTCTTTGATCAACAGCTCAGTGTGGGATGGAACCGATAACTGGGACAGGGAGATGCAGGCCTGAGCAATTATTCTGGAGGTTAGGTTTCCTCCCATTCTGTTCATGGCCCCTTGTACCTGGTGGTACCCTCAGCTTCCTCAGAAGCTTACTGTATACAGAGAGCAGTATGTCATCCTGTCTCCACTCCACCTTTGGTGTTCTCTTGGCAGCAGCAGTTTAAAGGTGGCTTTGGAGAGCTATGATGTTGTTAAGCACTACCAGCATGCTACTGCTTTGTGAGTTTTTGAGAAGAAAGAGGACCTCTGTCTCACTTTCCAGATGGAGTCCAGAAGTTGGCAAAACTCAGGCTATCCTCTGTTATCCCCTGTTCCATGCCTGGTGGAAAGCAGAAATGGCTGTGAGAGCCAGTGGCGGTTGCACACATCTTTAATACCAGCACTTGGGAGGCAGAAGTAGGAAGATGGCTGTGAGTTCGAGGCCAGTTTGGGACTACAGAGTAATTTCCAGGTCAGCCTGGGCTAGAGTGAGACCCTATCTCAGGGGAAAAAAAAGAGAGAGCTGGAGCTGGAGAAATGGCTCAGTGGTTAAGGCACTTGGCTCCAGTGCCTAAGGCCTGGGTTCAATTCCCCAGGACCCACATAAGCTAGACCCACAAGGTGGTGGCCCTGTGTTCTCTCTCTCTCTGCTATAAAATAAATAAATAAAATAAAAAAATAGAGAAAGAAATGGCTGCAAGGTCTGTGACTTATTTCAGTAAGTGGCAAGACAGCACCTCAGCATTTCCTGGGGCTTCCGAGAGTGGGGGAGTGCTTGAGCATGCCCTGTTCTGTTGAGAAGGACTCAGAAGTCACTGCAATGGCGCCATGCCTCTGAGTGTTGATGTGATGGCTTATACTGATCGTGAACTTGACAGGACCCAAGAAGCACCTGTGAGGGATTATCTAGTTTAGGTTAGCCTCTGGGCATGTGAGAAGCCCACACATCTTCACACCCATGGGTCCAATTGGCATGTACAAAGGAAGGCCTTCCACTTATGTGTCGAGGTAGAAGCAGGGAGCTGGGGAAGCCATGTGCTCTCTGTCCCTCAGCACTATGACACTTATGCATGCTGTGCTGCCTCGTGTGATACAGAGCAGCAGGCTCCCTTCACTACAGGCTAATACTAATTAATTTGTACTACTTATAAAGCCCTTAGGATGTGTCAGGTACTGTGGGACCCTGCTGAGGGGCATGGAGGATGTAGGGTTTTGCTGAGTCTGGCAGGCTTCTGGGACTGTCTCCTCCTTATAAGGAAGTTGAGGCAAAGTCTGAGGGCCCCCATAAATCTTAGCAATCCTGAACACTCCACACCCCAGGCAGGCCACAGCTGTCCCCTGAGACTAGCAGGCAATTCAAAGCCTAACTTAGTCCAGCTACAATAACATACCTAAGCAATAAGGTTACATTTCCTCTGCTGATATCACAATTCTATACATGTCCATGTATAGTCACGTAGCCCCCTCAATCTATCTATGCAAAATAGATATCCAAAGAATACTGGCTCCTGCCAATCTCCTTGCTTCCTTCCTATGCTTCCACCTCTGACTTTCTTCTATATAAGCAACTGCTCTCTATACAATAAAATGAGAATTGCCCACTGCCGTGTTCTCCCAAGAGTCCTCATCTCTCGTTCCGCTCACAGCTATTCCAAGCCACTGCTCACCCAGCCCCGTGGGTGAACGGGGAGTTGATGCGGCTGCAACTCCCTAACTAACCCATGGACCCAGAAGGTACTGCAGAGTGCCTCTATGTGGGTCATCCTATGCATCTGACAACTGAAGAATCTGAGGTTTATAGGAAATGAGTAACTGAGCCAAGTTCACACCCCACAGAAATGGTGAGTTGGGGGCTGGAAATCATGCCTCACTGTTGCTGGAGACCCCAGCTTTGGTAGCCAGGTGCGCTGCCTGTTATAAGGAATGTAGCCATCCATGGAGCACTCGTAAGGACGCCTCTGACTGCAAGCTGGGCCACATCCCTCTCCCGAGTTAAGGGATGCTCAGCCATGCAGCCAATCTACCGCCTTCCCTTCGAGCAGGAAGTCTGCTCTTGAGCCATTGCTGTGCTTAACAAGCCCACCCTGCAGTGGGAGACCTTTGTCCATTAGTCTCTCAATAACCCTCCCTTCAGTGGGACAAGGACTCAGTCAACTCTCTCTAGGAAAGGCTTCAGTGTGACATCTATGCTATAATGAAGGAAGGAGACTCAGGAGTGGGGTGCTTTCTGGTCTTTAGGTCTTTATGTTGACATTTTATGTAACTATCTTTTAAAATGATATATTCATATGATTCAAAATCAAAGCAATAAGTTTTATATGTAGTTTATTTCCACATTTCTTCCCACCCATTCTGATTCTCTCTAAATCAATAAGCATCTGTGTTATATTTTGTATAATCCTTTTCATGTTTTTAAAATGCAAGGTGGAACCACCTGCTGCTACCACCTGATGACCTCCTGACACATCCCGGTGCTCTGTCTCAACCCTCCATAGGCAGCACTCGCTTCAGAGGAATGCGTTATGGGCTGTATTGTCCCTTATGGTCAGCAGGCAGTTAAGTTGCTTGCACTCTGGTAATGACAAACAGCATTGTATCAAACCTGTGCAAACTTTGTTTTGCTTATGCACCTGTACCCACAGGGTGCACTCCTAGATTGGAAGGTAAATACACTTAGGATGGTTCCAATCATCCCTTCAATCCGCAAGAGATCAGAAGCTTTCCTCTCCACACTCAGACGGTGGAGTGCTGGAGTTTTGCCAATCTGATAGGCGAGAAATGGTTTCCTCATGCAGCTTTAACTTACAGTTGTGGCTGTTTTTTGCTTTTTAATAGGTTGAGAATCTTCTTATGTGTTTAAAGGTAATTTTATTCCTTTTCAGTAACAAAATATATCACAGGAAAATGACATTGCCTGAGATGAATTAAAAACTTTTTTCCCCAGTTCATCCCTTATTTTGCTTTGCTCTCGGGTTGTTACTGTTACTATGACTTTACCATCCAGAGAACTTTTGTTTGTTCATGGAGTTATCTCATCATGACCTCCAGAGTTTGACTCATTGTTTGACCTTTCCACTGACATGACAAGGGGTTTATCTGTGTTTCATCATATTTTTGCAGTCTATTGCCACGTCCTTGATTTCTTTGGAGGTATCATGGTACGTATTACATTAGCTGTGGATCTCAGTTTCTCTTTGCAGCTGACCACTCAGTCGCCCCCACATCATCTTATTGAGGAGTCTACTTTGATGCCCCTGAACAGAGAGGCTGCCTTTATAATCTTACCAAATCCCTTCAGGCATTCACTGCTAATCTTCACTTTCCATTATTTTCCATTGACCTATTGTGAATATGTCTGGTAGTACCACACCACTTTAATTATTATGGGTATAGAGCATATTTTAACAACACATTTTTTTGTTCACTTGTTTTGAGTCAAACGTCTTACACTGTAGCTCAGGCTGGCCTTGAATTTACAACAATCCTTTTGCCTTAGTCTCTTGAGTTGGTGGCATTACAGACATGAGCCACTGTGCTGGCCTATTTCTGGTGTTTCTTATACGGTAGATAGGAAGCCCTTGTCTCAAGGTTACGGTGAGAAAGAAGCTTGCTCTGCCATCTTGTGCATACCTTTTGTTGGGTGTCATTGTAATGAGTCCTAGGGTGTCTTCGTCACTGGTGTGGGATGAGAAGGAAGGTGCTCTTCTGCTCTACTTGGATGTTTGGAATGATTTCAAGAAGGGACCTTTATGGAGGACCACTTAGAAACCAATACTGGGAATTTCTGATGACTACCAAATGGTATGTAGGTTGAAAGTCTTATGCTTCACAACTGTCTCTTGGAGTTGTTAATCTATTGCTCACTGATTTTTTTTTCAAAAGATCCTATTCATTGAAGGCCTAGTAAAAGAGAGAGAGAGAGAGAGAGAGAGAGAGAGATGGGGGAGGGAGAGCCTCTGAATGTTGGTTAACGAGTTCCCTAAATCACGGATTCTTATTCAGTGTGCTTAAGAAATGATCATGGTGTGTGAGGTTTGTGGGCATTGGCATCATCAGGATACATACACAACCAAAGATGCCCATGTGTGAGCCAGGCTTTGCAACAAAGCTCATGTGAGACAGATCTATGTGCAGCATAAAGTAAGGCTGCTCTGAGCTTACCCAGGGTGTATGTAGCCTGAGGTTACCTTTCCAAAGGCTATCATAAGATATTGAGAGCCTGTTTCTGTGATTGCCTGCTTGAGTGTCACTCCATCGCCTCCAGGGCATCCTCCCAGGGGTTTAGCCATTTCCAAACTGCCAACAGCAGGAGTGTGGCACAGCTGCTGGTGCATGCTTGTGTGGGCCAGGAGGTGGAGGAGGCAGGAAACCCTCTTCTTGATATTATGAGTCTCAGAGCCGTTTTCTCGGTAGGGACTTGTCATTGATCCCTAGATTATCTGTGGTTTGTTTTCAGCACACTTCATCCCTTCAGTGGGAATGCGTCTTTATTTTTTCACACTGCCTTCTCTTTCTCTCACTTTGCAGGGATAATCCTATCTTCTCCCTCCTTCTTCTCGATGCCTCTGTTTGAAGACCACTTCAGCGGCCACTCTGGGGTATGGCTGGCATCATTAAAACTTTCCATATGTTGGCCACAGATTACCAATCTACTTGGACATGTCGTACAGCTCATTTCTAACAGCAATAAACTTTTCCCTAGAAAAATGTTTCTTTTATTTTTTTCCTTAACAAAGTTCATATATATTAAATAAAATAAAATGTACTGTTAAAAATAAAGGTCCTCTGTAATTCCCTCTTCAGATAAAGCCATTTTAACTGGGTAGTTGATTTTCAATGTTTTCAAAGCTGACAAATTATTTTGATATCATAAACACAGGCTTATGCTCTGTGCACTGCTCTCTTCACTTGGGACGCCTACCCTACCTCTCCACATTCTGACATCCCAACTGTGTTGGTGAGGACAGGCTTTAGCTCCCTTGTTTTCACTTATCTTCTATATTTTAAAAAATATTTTTATTTATTTATTTGCAAATAGAGAGAGACAGAGGGAGAGAGAGAAAGAGAGAGAGAGAGATTGGCACACTAGGGCCTCTAGTTACTACAAACTCCAGATGCACATGCACCCTGTGACCCTGTGCATCCAGGTCTACGTAGATACTGGGGAATTGAACCCACGTTGTTAGGCTTTGCAGGCAAGCACCTTAACCACTGAGCAATCTCTTCAGCCCCTGAGCTCCTATCTTTTCCACATGGCATAGGAGGAAGTTCCACTAAAGTAAGAGTGAGAAGTTGTATTTCTAGAACAGTTCTGCCACTAGCTTGTCTTTGTGATTGCAGATGCATCATTCATCCTCTTTGGCTTCAAGGTTTTGTTTCATTCTGTAAATTAAAATGCTGGGCCTGTGACTTCAGAGGCTTCTCCCAGGTCTGAGAACAGATGAGGATTCATATATTTCAGGCTCTGTTCTAGGTGCTGAGGAGGCAGCAATGAGCAGGAGGGAAGAAGGCTTCATCTATTTCAGTGCTGAACATACAGCCCTCTGAACAGCCAGGCAAGTTTCCCAGAGCGTCTCTCTCCTTTCCCTCCATTTCTCCATCTCCCCATTATTTTCTGATGCACAGCAGCTGGGCCCTTGCTTCAACCACTCCCATGAATGATCCCTAACAAATGCTGACCATGACTTTCAGCTGATGCATCCAATGGACTCTACCCAGTCGTCATTTTCCTTGCGCTCTCTGTGAAAGTGACATTCTTATCTGTTTCATTCTGTACTAATACTCTCCTGGAAATGGCTTCTGAGACTGCCCATTCCGTCTTTTGAATGTGTATATAGTCAACTATCCTTACTTGAGATCGTATTTGTAAACTCGCTTCTGCTAAACTTAATTTTTAACTCTAAAGTCAACACTTGATGGCACTTTTTCTTGTCATTTGCAGAAATGGTTGAGGACCGCAAACTCATATCCACAGCTGAGGCCAAGCAAGGGGACCTTCAGCCTCTTGTTTCAGCTCCAAAATCATAAGCAAAGTTTCTTTTTCATAATCTATTTAGTGCATATTTTTCACATTTTTTGTGCCTTGATTGGTGACTTTATGATTTAAAATCAAGTATAGCGTGGAGGAGCTTCCTAAGCACAAGAAGCTATTCTACGTCACATTGAGAAAAGGCATCTCAACTTTGCCATCTGCAATCAGCCCTCAACCCATCTTCCAGAAACTTCTGGCAACATCCTTTGTTTCATGTCTCTGGATCTCAGGCCTGTTAGAGATCCAGCATGTTGATCTATAACACAGTGTAAAGTTATACCCACTGGAAAGGACGGCAGCCAAAAGGAGACCAACTCATAGGTGATGAAAGCCCTGATGTCTAGATGCTGGAGCACAAGACCGATCATTCATTTCTGGCTACTCTGTCAGCTTTGTGTCCCGAGGAATGTTTCTTGCCTCCTCGTGTACCCCACACTCCAGGCACTCCAGAATACTTAGGCTTTCCCAAACATTTCAGTCTCTGCACCTCTCCACGCTCTCCTCAGCAATGTCTTCCTCGGCCACGGTCTTCTCTCCCTTGCCTACACAGTGAGTGAGAATTTACTCAGCCGACCACGCGCAACCTTACACATCATCTCCTTGAATCAAACTTACACAATTTTCCAAGTAAAGCTGACCACACCCTCTTTTTTGTCCCCATTAGACTCTGTAGAAAGTTCTAGAGCAGCGTTGCTTTACCACATCTTTTCCTTGCTTCTCTTTGCACGCAATGTCCTTGCTCTGGCTGAGCTCATCTGCCCATGAGCTCATGGGTCTCTGGTTGGCACCTAAGATCAGAGGCTTCTGCTTAACTCCTGGTTTCTAACTGCTTGCTGGATCTCTGCACCGAAACCTTAAATCAACTAAGTTATTTTCCTTCCCTACCTTTCTTCTGGGTGTTCAGAGAATGAAACCCCATCAGCCAGGAAGTTTGGAGTTGCCAACTTCTCCCCATCTTTATCCTCCTCTCCCCCATCTCCCTGCCTCCAATCTTATCTGAAGTCTCCTCACTGTCACTAGAATGTGTCTCTAAGAAGATGGATCCCCATGGTTCTCCCCGTGGCCCTTCGGTGCCCTGCCATCGCCCCTGTCTGACAACATGGAGCCCCAGTTTCTGAGCCTCTCCTACTTTGCTCCCAGCCCCATCTTTCTCTCTTTTGCCCTCAGATTCAGCAGGCTTGTGCCTATTGAGTCTTCTCGGGCTTTGTGAATTTTACTTTTCTTCATGGCTTGGCTCAGAGTAGTTCTACTTTAGTGCTTCCTCTGGCTTCAGGGATGTCCTGTCTAAGTGTGAACATGGGCGCTTGGAACACTTGGAAGATAGGACCTATGTATCACCCAGACCATAGCCTAAGAGCCAACATGGAGGAGGTGAGGTATGGATGTTGACCGAATGAAGAAATGAGCTCTAGAGCTTGATGCTGAGCATGTGGAGAAGAGTCCTTCCAGAACTTGCCTCAGGAATTGGGATGCCATTTTCCTTCTCAATGCCAGGTCTTGCTTTCTTCTCGTAACATGACGTTTTCATGCAACTCCTCCCCACCCCATTCCTGTTACATCGACTCTTGGTTCATCCCTCAGGTCCTAGCTTAGAATTGCCATCTGATTGGTCTAACCGGGGTGAGAAGACCTTCTACAGGCTTCCTTATGCTGTGTTGTCTGATAGTGGCCTTTGTGTGTTTGCTGGCTCTTCCTCGGAGATGACAGAGCCACACCTTTCACATCTGCAACATTCCAAGCAGAGCTCTGTTTCTGCTTGCACAAAATTCCTCCACAAAATAGTATAAGATCCTGTAAACTCTGAGTCCTGTTCCTCATCTTTAAAATCCCTCCCTTGGAGGATTATGGTGAGTAAGGATTACAAATAAGAATTTTAAAAGGCTTTATAAATATCACCTGGCATGTTGAGCTTTGTAGAAGCAGTGGGAACTGTGCCCTGATAAGATGGCCCATTACCTTCCATTGGTGGTTAGTTCTATTTAGGAGGGAACTTTCATCTTGAGAGTGACAAAATTGGGGATACACACCTTCTATGAGCAGCATCCACTTGAAGTTATTGTCATAATTGAATGGATTTTGTAGGACACAAAAGGAAATACTAGTGAAACCCCTCCTCTCATCAGGTTATCGATCACTATATGTTAGGAGTGCAGACCCATGAATTTTCAGAAATGCATGCAGTTTTGTTACTTTTACCCAAGGGTTTACATTTTTCTATGAACTTCTTGTTGACAGCATCTTGAAGCAGTCCTTACTTACACTGCTCTTCTCTCTGCCAAAATGAATTCTCAAATTTCAAATGATTTGGTATTGTTCTCTCAATGTTTGAGGCCTTAATACTCAGATTGCGCCTGGTTTTTTAAAATAAATATTCATCTCGTGGATCTATCCTGGGTTAATTGACTCCCTGTGGTGATAGATCTCTTGTTTATCACACCTCTCTCTCTCTCTTTCTCTCTCTCTCTCTCTCTCTCTCTCTTTGTTTTTTCGAGGTAGAGTTTCACTCTAGTCCAGGCTGACCTGGAATTCACTATGTAGTCTCAGGGTGGCCTTGAACTCACGGCACTCCTCCTACCTCTGCCTCCCGAGTGCTGGGATTAAAGGCATGCACCACCATGTCCGGCTCACACCACTCTCTTGAAGGTTTCATTGGGGCCTATATGATAGGCCTGGGGTGGTTCATCTCTTGCAGGGATGTCCACCATTGTCCTGTGGCTTGTTGGCGGAGTTGGATTGACCATAGCTCTCTCCCTGCCTTCTGAAAAATATAATCTCCATCAGAGAGTGAGATAAGTATAGGTTAAATGTGACACACATTGCTAATTTGGCAAGATTCTATTGAGATTAGCCTCTCTGTAGTTCTCTGGTAGTGGGGATTTCTCCTTGGAGCCCAGGTATTTGGTTTCCATAGGATTATACCCTGGATCCCATTCCAGTTAAGGGTTCTTTGTCACTGAGTGGATCTCTTGGCCAATCTGAAAGACGTTGATTACCCCCCTAGGTTTTGGTGTCATTATTGCACAAATGATCACTTCTTGACTTGCTGATCTCTCCCATAGAGTAGTGTGTTCAGCATTCTTATGACACCCATCTGAATTTTATATCAGAGGTCTCTGCTTTCTCCAAATATTTTTGACCAATTTCCCCTGGCAGCTCATGTAATGCTTTTCAGCACTACACATGTTGCCATCTGGGAGCTGGTTGCCATTCTGGATCTTGCAGGGTCTCTTGGTGTTGTGACATGACTTTCTGTAGTTTCTTCAGCAATAGGATCTTACCTTTGACCTGGGGCAGGTATTCAAGAGCTTTCATAGAAGCCTGTCTTATTTTGGGGACCTCATGGGTCTCTTAACCCAAGATAGGTCCACAAGACAAACACCAGTGAGAACCCACACAACCCAAAGCAGAAATACAGAGACACTTAAGATCTCAATAATAAAGCTGACTTAAAACTCACCCACCATGACTCAGGGAACTGAGTGGAAGAGGGGGCTGAAAGAATGTAAGAGCCATGGTGGGGGAGAATATCCAGAGACATTGCCCCTCAGCAACAACACACAAAGGGGGATCCTGGTTACCTCCTGAGCTATTTGTGACCCTTTACCCCATGGACTGATCCAGTACACCCACTGAGGAAAGCCCCCAGTGGGCTGGGGACATGGAGGAAGGAAATGGGGGTACCATCATAAGATTTGCTCATATAATGTATCTAATTAAGGATAATAAAGATATAAAAATATTACAATAGGGCAATGAAAAAATTCTAAGAATGTTTTCC
This sequence comes from Zapus hudsonius, assembly GCA_004024765.1. Classification (NCBI taxonomy): domain Eukaryota; kingdom Metazoa; phylum Chordata; class Mammalia; order Rodentia; family Dipodidae; genus Zapus; species Zapus hudsonius. The sequence continues at coordinate 50,164 of PVHP010005381.1, forward strand.
CTGACACTCTGGGGCTTCTTCACCTTGCTCTCAATAAATCTACTTTGCTTTACTAAAAATAAATAAATAAATAAATAAATAAATAAATAAATAAAATATTCATATATTTAATTTATTTATTGTGGCTGAGTCTGCCAGCCTAGAAGATTATCATACCAAAGTTTAACCAAACCTTAACTAAAATGCTACTCTGTTGATTCTGATTTTTTTTATTTGCTGTCTCGCACACAAGAAATTGTCAGCAGACAATGATTATTTAGCATATTTGGGGCACTGGAGGGTACATTTCTTTCCTCGAGTAAAAATAAAAAAAGTAAAATGGCAAGATTTGTAAACAAAGAGGAATTTTTCACAAGAATCTGGAGTGGGTGCATGTGCCTCACTGGTCTGGAGGCTACTGGGATGCATGGCAACCCTTTGTTACTTGAATAGTCTTGGTTCTGCGTGGTTGAGTTCACTAATTCAATCATAAAATGAGGAATGTTCTCTTCTATTTCTACATAATGAAGAACAGTACAGGGATCACTCAATAAATGTTCTTTTGTTAGACTAACTTATGGGGGCAAGTAGCTTTTATCGAATCATGGTAACGTGCTTTACAGACAGATCAGGATTTCTGGGCAGAAGTCCCATTCAGAATGTCAGGATTTTTAATTTCTTTCATTCCTCATTTAATGAATGAAGAGCTTTGACTGTGTTCTCACGAATTCATGAACTAAATCACCTCTCAAGAGTGTGTGGCAAGTGCAGACATCTAGAAGGTGGATTATCTCAAAGATCAAGGCAGTCTGGGTTCTCTCTGTGGGTGCAGAGAAATGAAAGAAGGACACATTTGTGGCTCTTGAGGCAAAATGATGCTAGCTTCTAGTTCTTTCCCCCTGTCCTCCTCAGGTTAAAGTCATTGTCGAGAATAACAAACCGCCAGGGTGTTAGGGGGAATTCCATGGGTGTTCATGACATTAGAATGCAGACTCTCGGCGGTCCTTAGAAAAGATTTTCTGGACATCTTCGTGGAGTTAATGGCTACCTGATAGGAAGCACACAAGTGAGACTCCCAAGATCAACCTGATGACAAAAATGCAAGAATCCATTCTAGAATATTGTGCAAAAATATCAAAACTACTTTCTATTTTTCTGTGTCAGTAAATACAATTAACCACAACTATTATCAAAGAGGTCACAGAGATTTTAATATGATGAGGAGGGAAAAGGATTAGGCTTAGTTTAAAATATAGTGAAGAGGTACAAAATGTTGCCAAGCGACACATCAAATTTTTACTTTATAAGCTTCTCATTTTGCCCAAATTTCCCATCAGCTACTTCTTTGAGCTAAAATGCCAAAGATTCTTGCAAAAACTCCACCTGCCACTCCCTTTTCCTGACCATTTTCCTGCTAGAACCAGGTGTGGATTAGTTGGCTAGTATTGCTTTTGGGAGTTCCCACATTGGGTAGAGGTAACGTAGGGCAGTGAATGTTTTGTTGAAGTTGCGGATATATTCCAGTTGGTACAGTCCTTGCCTGATGCCCAAGTGCTATCTCCAGGACCACATAACCCTGGAGTGGTTGTACTCACCTGTAATCCTAGAACTCAGGAGGACCAGAAGTTCAAGATCATTCTTAGATATATAGTGAGGTTGAGGGTATCCTAAGGTGCATGAGATATTATCTCCAAAAAAAAAAAGAAAAGAAAAGAAAAGAATGTTCTTTAATGTTGAGGGCAAGATGTATGGCCTTCACCTCCTGAGTGCTGGGATTAAGGTGTGTAAAATAATGCCCATTTATGTGGTGCCAGGACTGGAACCCAGGACTTCAAGCATGTTAGGGAAACATTGTATCTAATTAAACTACAAAGAGAGTTTAAGGTCATCCTGGGATATATGAGATCCTGTCTTTTTAAAAAAAAAATAAAGCAATTTTTTTGATGTTGAGGGCAAGATGTAGGTCTCAAGCATGAGGTGGACCCCTCTGTGGCTGTTTCTCTACTGGAGAAACATTGCAGCTTTAGTCTGGGGGTCAGCACAAGGGCACAGGGCTGCTGGACCAGAAGGCAAACAGGCCTAGAGAAGAAGCTGTATGTGGTTGAACTGTGGTTTACACCTTCCGTGCCCGGAGGAAGGCCTCGTGACAGAGCACAGATTGTAGGCCAGTAGGTAAGTGGGGTCTCTGGGGACAGAGATGCCTGCTTACAGTTGGTAGAGCTGGGAAACTTGCTTGAGACACAGAGGCATCATCCTTTCTGACCCAGGAGCAGGTCCCCCAGCCTGATCTTACCCAGCAGAGAGAGCACTATGGCTGCCTTGGCCACGTGGTGCAGGCTGGAGGCCTCACAAAATGAGCAAGTGACAGCTGGCTTCTCCTCTGCTCTTGGTTTCACATAGTATTCTCTCTCTCTCTCTCTCTTTTGGTCACCTTCTCAATCAATCTATGTTTCTAATACAAGGAGGAAGTTGCCTATAAAAAGAAAACTTCCATATTCAGTGTATTTACTGGAATTACAGGGAAATGCGCATTAAAATTCCACCTGCCAGAGCCTCCTAGTCTGATAGAGCTGGCTGACTAGTTGGGGAAACAGACACAATCTGAGCACTTAAATTCACTTGTCATACACTATGACGGGAGGCAACACAAGGTATCACGCACCTTAGTTAGAAACCGTTTGTTTTCATGGTTTCTAGGTAAGTCTGCTTGCTAACCAAATATGCCCCTGGCCCAAACCTGAACAGTTGAAATCCTGTGAATGGAGGGAGAGCTCTGAGATAGCTCCCCAAATTGAAAAAGCCCTTCATTTGTCCTGGATTTGTCATTGGGTAGCAGCAGTGTGACTTGGAGAAAGTTATGTCACCTTCCTGAGCTTAGAATGTCTTATCTATAGAATTGGAATAACATGACTCGACACGTTGTGATAAAGATCAAATGACATAAATCTAGGGAAGTAACTTGAAAATTATGGGTGCGATTAGTTTTGTGATTTATGACGGCATGACTATAAAACAGCGCAGAAAGTGGGGGCTGACGAGACGAATGAAGAGATAATAGTGAAATATGGAGGGGAAGAGACAAAGGTTCTCCAAACACCCTGGTCTCAGCCCATGCGTTTGCATAAAGGAGGTTCCAATTGAGAGCAATTGTTAGTTAGAAATGCAAATAATTAACCTAGTGTTATTGGGAAAATGGAAAGCAATATTAAGTGAGTGGCCTTATCAGTGCCATAGCTGTGACCACAGACAAACCCTTTTGTCCTGCCAACAGAGACTACCTGGACACCACGAAGCTCAGTCCCCAGGGTTGTGGCACAGCCTGAGCGTTTCTAAGCCATGAGGAGAAAATCAGATTTAGTGCTCAGATGCTGAATTTTCACTCAATCCTCTGAGAGAGGGGAGAAGTGACCCACACTGGAGAGAGTGAGGTTGAGGTCATGTGGGGGCCTTCTCTGATCATGTCCTTGATGTCATTGGATCAAGCCCTGCCTTGAGGTCGAATCTGTCATAACTCCTCATCCTCCACATGCTTCTCTTTAGACAGCTGGGCATTTGGGGAGCCAGCACCCAAGCTGCAGAAATCAGCATTCATGACTCACTTGCCTCCTCCCTTCTTGTCACCAATCTCTGAGGAGAAATAGAAAAGTTTTGGTTTTATTCCCTGCATAATCTTGCTCAGGCGATGGCAAGAAATTGTCAAAACAGGTAGCTGAATTCAAAGATTCTTCGCTAGCCAAGGTACTGGGCTCTGCGAGCGGTTCTCATGCTTAGATGCACAGTTCTCTATGAGGCAAAGTCCAAGCCCAGGATCTCCTCAGCCCCCCCTTCTCATTTCACCCCTTCTCCATCCGCGTGCTCCACAGGGAAGCAGCAGCTGCCTCTGTTTTCAGTGGTTCAGCACCTATCAGCTCAGCGGGAGATGGAGGGGGACATAGAGCCCCCTCCCCTCCCCAGGACAGGAAGAGGTCCTTTGGGCTATAGCTTCATTCCTCCTGGGTCCCTGAGTCCAGCAAGAGGAGGTAGCTGGGGCAGAGCTCCAGCGCTTGCCAGTTTGGTTATTTTGTCATCCAATTTGAGCCCTCATCCCCCTAGAGTCAACTGGTGTCTTATTCTCCTTAGCAGAATTCCAGCAAAGACTGATGCCTGGAGGCAGAGGGAACAGGATGGAAGAGCAGGAGACAGAGGTAGATGAGGAGGGATGAAGGCCAGTGCTGCAGGGACTTAGGGCACCTGTCCTTCCAGTTCAGATGGGACTTTCCAGTGTAGGAGTGACAAAACAGATTTACCAGATCTTTTGAACTCATTTCCAGCACTGTGTGGGACTGAATCACTGGTCTCCCAAACATCTTAAAGTAGGTGACTTTTTCTCCTACTAAATCACCTGAATTAAGGTATTGAAAAAGATGTTTTGTGCCATGATTCTAAACTGGGGTTAACTCTCAATCATGCACAATGGTGCCTCATGTGTTTTGGGGTAGCGAGCATTGCTCGGCACGGCTTTTCACATCATGGTGGCATTGATCACTCTTGCTGCTGGTGTCATGATGCAGGTGGTGTCTTTTATATAAGCTGCTTCCATCTTCAACTGCCACTGTGAGGCCATTAATGCAAAGGCCACTTTGTGTCTGGAAGACAGCCATTCCAAGGCACCACTCCCCTTCTTTGGCTCTTACATTCTTTCTGCCACCTTTTCTATAATGATCCTTGACCCTTGAAGGGTATGATAGAGGTGTCACTCAGTCAGTTCTGAACACTCCACTGTCACTTCTTTTCAACAATTTGATGAGTTTCAAGTCTCTCCAGCAGTCACCACTATCTGAAAAGAGAAACTTCTCTAACCAAATGCAAGAGTAGCATTAATATATGGGCATAAACTTAAATATTCATTTAGCCAAACAATAGTAGCAGTTTTCCCTCGGTGCTTATCACCTCCCCACCCATAGGTTTTTGCTTAGGTATTCAGTACCAGACATAAATTCCCTCCCATGTAATAGTCTGCAAATATAATCAGAGAGCAGTTGATTTCCTCCATAACAGATACACCCACTATTGCACCAGTTAGCTCATGCAAAAGGAGTTTTCTAAAGAGGTTGTTCAAAATTGTTGTCTTCAATTAGTTTATGAGAGTTCTCTTTCCTCTAAGTGCTTATCAACAATTGCCATCCTGTATCCTTTTCACATTAGTGATTCTGCTGATACATGGCTTTAATTTTGCATTTCCCTGTGTCTAATGAAATTGAAGCTCTCTCCTGTGTTTGTTAGACATCCTCTTTTGTAAAGTGTCTGTCCAAGGTTTTCTCTTTTTCTCACTGATTTGCAAGAACTTTTTACACACTCTGGAAGTGATAGCCTTGGTAGATATGCTGTACATATCTTTCTGAGATTGTTTTTAGCAATTCACTTACTTGTAGTGGTTCCAAAATTAGAACGATCCCTTAGATATTAATTGTTCCAAAGAGGAAGCAGGATAGTTCAGTGGTAGAGAGTTTGCTTTGAATCAAGTTCTTAGGTTTGATGCCAGAACCTCAAGAAAACAGAAAGTTTCTTGTTTAACAAAAGTGGAAGAGTCACTCAATCAAGGTATTTCACTGAATAAACATTTGGATAGTTCGACAATAGCAGATGGAGACTCGTGCTAGGATTTCAAGTCAACAGCCTGACTCACTGTTTCAGTGAACAGATTTAGTGTGTGCAAGATAACGCATCTAGTTAAGTTACAGAATCTCTGTCTCTTGGCTAGTTAACCACTACTTTTTCAATGCCTTTCTCTTAGTTGTTCTATATTTAGTTCATAAAGAAACTTCTGATTAACCATGTAGTTCATAAGAGGCTGAGTCAGATCCCAAATCTAGGCAGATTTATGAGAGAGCCTGTGTTTTTGTGGCTGGTTCTCTGCAACTGCAAATATGACATCAATCTCATGTTGCCTATGGACTTAATGCAGGGCTCAGGGTTATCATCATTGGGAATTTGAAGAAGGTACAAACCACAGAGGATTAAAGGGGAAGAGATAGTTGGAAGCAATCATACTGGTTGTTGAGTTAGAAGACCTGAATTCAACTCTGAATTTCTGATGAAGATTCTGTGGCTTTGGGTGACTCACAAACAAATCTCACTCTGCGTAGCCATAAAGAAGGAGCAAAATATTTGCTTTTAGAGAGCAGTAATGATGACAAGAGCAGAAAAAGGGCTGAGGATTATCATTTCAATAAATATTCATTTGTATCTTCGACTAAGAGGAGGGTTATTAAATACCTACTGGATTCCAGGTATTAAGCAATGATCCCAATGAATGGAATAAATTAGGAACAGAATAAAGGCCTCTATTCTCTTCGCTCATTCAGTAAAATGCTAGAATGTTTAGTCAGAGCAACATTATAAAGAAGTAAAAGGGATAAGAATAGGAAGGAAAGAAGTGAAATTAGCCCTATTTGAAAATGATATGATCCTGTACTTAAAAGATCCTACAGGCTCAACTGGAAAACTTAGATCTGATAAGCACTTTCAGCTAAGTGCAAATTTGACACTTCAAAATAGGTAGCTTTTCTATATACCAATAATGAGCACACTGAGAAAGAAATAAGAAAAATATTCCCCTTCAAGATAGGCTGAAAAAAAAACCTTAGGAATGAATATAACCAATCAGGTAAAAGACCTCTATAGTTAAAACTTTAAAACATCAAGGAAAAGGTTAAAGACATGAGCAGATCGAATGATATTTCATGTTTGTGTCTGAATTCTAGTGCAACCACCATCAAAATTTTAGTAATGTTGTGCACAGAAATAGAAAGAAAAATCCTAAATTTTATATGTAAGTACAAAAATTCAAAATAATCCTTAGTAGGGAGAACAATACTAGAGGCATGACAATATCTGATCACCAGAGCCACAATAACAGAAATCGTAAGCTACTTGTATCAAAATGACATGTAGACCAATGGAGTAGAATAGAGGATCCAGAAATAAATCCCAACTGCTAGTCACCCAGTCTTTGACAAAGATGCTAAAATATCCCAGGGGAGAAAAAAAAAGCCTCTTACGGGGCTGGTAAGACTGGATACCCACATGAGGAAGACAGAAACTAGATTCCTACCCTTACCCTGTACAAACAACCTGAAACTACTGGAGGAAGCTATGGGGAAAATATCTCAGTGTTTAGGCACAGAAAAGGATTTAGTGAATAGTATTTTAATAGCCCAGGAAATAATGGCAAGATTTGACAATTGCAATGAAATGAAATAAAAAGGCTTCTATGCAGCAGAAGAAACAATATCAGAGCAAAGAGATAGTCTTCAAAACGGGATAGGTTTGCCAGCTCTTCATCTGACAAGGGATTAATAGCTGAAGTATAGAAAGAACTCAACATATTATTCCCCCAAACAACCAAAACCTAACCATTCGATCAAATGAAGGGAAAAGAAGTACAAAAAGCCAAAAATATATGAAAAATGTTCACCATTCTCACTCATCAGAACAAGGCAAATCAAACTTACATTGAGACTGCATCTCACCTCAGTCAAGAAATCACATTCTAGTGAGGATGTTGAGGTAAAGGGAACCCTTATAAACTGTTGAAAGGAATGTAATTTAGTACAAGAACTATGGAAATCAGTATGGAGATTTCTCAAAAAACTAAAACTATCATATGATCCAGCTATACCACTCCTAGGCATATACCTGAAGGAATTGAAGTCAACATATTTGGAAATACCTGCACATTCATGTTTTTTTGTGGTACTATTCATGATAGCCAAAATCATGAATCAGCCTATGTGTCAACAAATGAAAGTTAAAGAAAACAAGATGAATATACACAACAGAGTAGTATTCAGACATAAAGAACAAAAGCATACCATTTTCACGAAAATGGATGGCACTGGAGATCATCATGTTAAGTGAAATAACTCAAAATCAGAAAGACAAATATATTTCTTCTCATGTGTGGAATCTAGACATAAACAAGATGAGTCTTAAGAGCAGAGTGAGAAGTGGACCAGTGGGAGGGAGAAAGGAAGAAGGTAATGGGGGAGGGGGAATAAGATCAAGGCACATGATATATATACGTATGTATATGATATCACAATGAATCCCATTATTTTGTTCAATGAATAGACACTGACAAAAGGATATTTATTTCACCAGCCATTGAAATCAATTGTGTTTGTAATTCATTTAATCATCTTGCTACTGAGGACCTATGATGCTGTAAGTACTGTACCAGTTACACAAAGTAGATGTTACAAAGCAGTGATGTTATAGTGAATGAATGAATAAGTATCTGTGTATCTGTCCTTTCTTGTATCCAGTACCCTGTGTATAGCTTGTTGTCTCTGCTCCATTTCCTAGGCAAATCTTACACAGGTGTTTCCTTTTGTATCTATGCATTCACCAGCTGTATAGTTTATTTGTGCGCACACACGCACACGCACACACACACACACACACACACACACACACACTCACTTTAGGGCCTCTTGCTACTACAAACAACTCCTAATGTGTGTATCACTTTTTGGGTCCAGCTTTACATGCATGGCTGGGGAATTGAACCTGGGCCAGCAGGCTTTGCAAGCAAACACCCTTAATCACTAAGCCACCTCCCCAGCCCCTGCACAGTTGAATAGATGATTCTATGCATCTGTGACTCTTTTACCTATTGTAAGTTCTCCCTTTTCCAGCCTTTAGAGTACTAGAGGCACCATTTCCATCTACTTTTTAAAATTCATCTCCCTCAACTTATCTACTACTTCTATATTCTCTAAAGGCATGCTATTTAACTGCAAGTTGAGCACCCTTGAACCAAAGATCTAAATTATAAAGTGTTTCAGATTTTGAAACTTTTTGAGTGCCAACATGATGCTACCGGTAGAAAATTCCACATCTCACCTGAGAGACATGTGATGGATCACCATCATATCTAGTGCCTGTCCCCTAAATATATTGAGTTAAGTTATCTTTAGGCTAGCCATGGTGCACACCTATATTCCTAACACTTAGGAGATGGAGCCAGGAGGATTTGGGCCAAATAGTGAGCATCTTTTTCAAGACCAAAACAAAACAGAACAATAGAAATCCCAGAAATCCAAACTCAGAAAACAATCCTCCCCATTATCTCCACACCTGTTCAATGTGGCACACAGCTTATGTGGGTATTCAACTGCTCTTTGATTGGATATGAGACCTGCTCAGTGGGCAAGAACTCATACCTGGTACTGAGAACCAAGTAAGAATCATATGGATAAAAAGGTCATAGACTCTAGACAGAAGCTCCCACTAGTCTTTGGCTAAGAAGAGTGGCTATATCCATCAAAAAACCTCTTAAATATGCTTATTCCCTTTAATTGATATGACTCACTATTGGTTGGAGCATCTTTTCTCTTTCTTTCTTTCTTTCTTTCTTTCTTTCTTTCTTTCTTTCTTTCTTTCTTTCTTTCTTTCTTTCTTTCTTTCTTTCTTTCTTTCTTCTTTCTTTCTTCTTTCCAGATGACAGTGAAAACCAGGAAAAGCCAAAATCCACCTCTAATACATATGCCAGGGCCCAGGAGATATCACAGAGGAAGTGGTGATTTAAACCCGAGTGCTGCTCTCACTGCTAGCCAGACCTCCAGCTCTGGGAGATGGTGATAGACACTGAGGACACTCAAATCTCATCAAAGCAGAAATCCAGAGGTTTTAGAGAGTGCAACACTAAAGTAGACTTATAACACATCTGGCCAAGGCCCTGGGAACATTGCAGAAGAGGGAGCAGAAAGATTGTTAGAGCCACAGGTACTGCATCCCCAAGATACGGACTGATGCACTCATGACCATGTGGTGAATACAAATAATCCCACTGAGGAGGGCCTTCAGTGGAATAGGGTGGGGGAGAGGGGATGGAAGAGTGTAACCTGAATGGAATATGACCAACATGCAAATTTCAGCTCTGTAATGTCCATACATTCTCTAATGATAAAAGCCAGTGTAAGATATGATTCTTTTAGCATATTTTTTCTAGTCAAAACAATATACAGCAAGACAGCCTGTGGTGGACCTAGAGACTTTAAAATGCTGATACAGGGTTATTTGTGAAGACTCTGTCAAATTCTATTTGTACAGAAAGAATTTGAATACATAGTTAATATCTTTTTTTTAAAAGAAAACTGATTCCACAACATAGAATTCCTCAAGAAGAAAGTATTCACTTCTATTCTGACACATTTCCTTGCATAGAGTTTGACTTTTAAGATGAGATGAAGTGGCATTTGCAAGATCTAGTCCCAAGGAAGAAGGAACAAGTAGTTGTGGTGGGCCAGTGTCTTGTTTGGCAGGTAGAGCTGGGGGAGGTGGGCAGGGTAGAAAGTTTGGAGGACCAGCAGGGTCAACTTAGAGCAGAACTTGGGTATGAAAGGAGCTCATGCTTAGAAATGAGCAACGAATATAAAAGTCCATTTGTCAGGAAGGAAACCCCAGTGAATTCAAGTATATGAAGAGAAATGAAAGTTAGAGCAATACTGAGGATACCATTTTAGATCTCCGAGGCTAGTGCCCTTAAATATGTGAGTGGATAAACCGATAAAGACTTATTCACTCATGTGAGAATGTAGATGCAAGCTATTTTTTTCAGAGTGATCTGGTAGTATTTGCAAAAGTTGGTAAACTTCTCTGCAGTGGACCCACTCCTAAATAATCCATTTAAAATGACAGATAAGGTTGCTTAGTGCCACAGTCTACTCTGTAAGCAACTGGAGGCAGTTTAGGTGCCCATCACTGGAGAGAGGAATAAGTCATATGTGGTGGATATCTGCTCCGAAATGTCAAGTTGGAACAGAGTCTACACACACCTGCATGGATAGATTGCAAGACCATAATGCTCAGAGAAAAAAGTTAAGAAAGAGAACAACAACAACAACAAAAGACCTTTAAGAAATAAAACTATTAAACACTGCTAGTTTTAGAAGGACAAAAGTGACAGAGACTTTTTTCAAAAGCATAAATTTCAATGTCAAAATTGGTTTTTCCACCTAAACAAAGTTATGTTGCTTGTCAGCTTCTCAGGCAAACCAAGAAAAGCCTATTTAATCCATAGAATAGTTTAAGTCTAGAGCTACTATTATTTTGCAGACTTCTGGGCAGAAATGGCCATACTTTATACAATATAAATTTGGATATGGAAGAATTTCTCCATTTTTTTGGGCTCATGAACAGCCCCAAGAAATGCTTGAAACTTGTTTATATTTTTTAATTTATAAAAAATATTTTATTTTTAAGTTGACCAAAAAATATTGTTTATATTGAGGTGTGCATTAAATATGCATTTCTGATTATACAGGTACATATCCTTCTAATGTCTAGTGTTCCTTAGTGGTACAGGTGTTTTATTTTACATGAATGATTCTCTTTCTTATATGATGGTTTTGATATCTGATACGTTGTGGAATGGCTACATTGAGCTAACTACCATTAACATTAACCCATATGCTGATTTTTTAAAATCAAGAAATGTAAAATCTCTGCCTTGAACAACTTTCAAGTATAAATTCCATTGTCAATAGCCACAGTCACTATGCTGTTCAGTAGACCTCTTGGACATATTCTTTCTTTTAAGCAAAAATTTAAGTCCTCTGGCTGACATATTCCCGGTCTCTTGGCTTCAGTTCCTGACTCCCTGCTTCTAGGAGCCCCATGTTTTTAGATCCCACCTGTCAGTGAGATTCTGTGGCTTTATTCACTGTCACCTTCCCAGTTGAATCTTTCTCCCGATATTGTGCCCAAATACTCCATGTTCTCATGCTATTTGGGCTCTTTGCATCAGCGCCTCTTTCAAGTCTGAGCCTTTCATAACATGGTCAAGATTCTATAGTTAAATTTCTTTCAAAAGTCCTTTAACAACCTGATCTGAACTAGTAGTCAGGAAAAAATTCTATGAAACTAATTTTGACTATTTTGTATTCCTTCCCCCCAGGAAATAGACAGCTGTTTTGCTCCCTGATTCTCTTCCTTTGGAAGATTTCTAGTCTAGTTTTTAGGCATTATTTAGGATTCAATGTACTTACAAGTTAAATTCAATAGGAAACTACTTTATTTCCTGAGTCTTTTTCTTTAATACATATCTATAAAATAAGTTATTACAAGATTATTTAAAATAGTATTTTGAGATTTATGGTTTTGTTTAGGCTTAGTGTCAATAAAATTTTAAGATGAATTGCTATATGAATGGCATTCTTTAAAAATACATGTTAGATTACTGATTATATTGTCCACCATTAATATTTACAAACTTAAATTGATACTAGCTATGATTCTATAAATAAAAATTTTATGTTTCTATCTACCATAATTGTTATAATCACTTAAAAGAATCTCAGAATGGAAAGAAACAGCAAGTATATGTTTGACAATACTACCATTTTTCAAGCATTAGGTAACTTACAATTCTGATCATTAAAAATATGAGAAAAATTATCTTGATAATTGGAATGATGTCCAAGTTTTCATATGGTTCACCTGAAAGCAGAGGATGTAGGGCAAGAGTCCTTTATTTCTGGTCACTTCTAAAGAGATAAGAATCTATGAAACTGGTAGGAAAATGAGTCCACGACCAAAACGCTTACTTAGTTACTATAGGAGATCAAAGGATATTGTAGTAAGTTGGAATCTACTATGACAAGCAATTGTCTTCTTTGAAAAACATGTAGAACTTCAAAAATTTCTGGGATTTACCTGCAAAAGCACCCTCTGCGCTCTCATAGTGACGTAGTAGGGAAATCTTCGTATCTCAAGGTGGGAAGGATAGGAGGTGGCATTTTGTGGCCTCCAATGGTGGTTAGGCAGTTCTCAGAAGACAGTACTGGAAATTAGATAATTGCTGATGTCATAATTTTCACCATACCGAAAAAAAAATTGTGTCCTCACGGCTATAAAAGCAGCGACTTCTACCTTTCGTGTCATTAGCACAATCACCGAAACAGGTAAGTGTTTCAACAAGCTGGCACAGATCAATTCATGTTTGTCACAAAATTACTTGACTCATTTGTTTCCTTCGTGTTGTTTTTGTCTCTTGTTCTCTTGCTATCAGGTTCTCCATTCCCTCTCATCAGTTGCTCCAGTTTGACCTGTTTAGATGGCCTCCCTCCACAAGTCCCTGAGCTCTTCCCTTCGGGGGGCTCTGGCCACCAGCTGCCTGCTCCTCATTGCCCTGTGGGCACAGGATGGAGCCTCGCTGCCCATCAGTGCCCATTGCAGGCTGGAAAAGTCTAACATCCAGACGCCCTACATCAACAACTACACCTTCATGCTGGCCAACGAGGTACTTGCAAACCGGAGCTCACATGGTTCTTACCACTCACTTTAAAGCACTTCTAAGGGCTTTAGAAGCCCATTAGTTATCCCACAGGTACAAGAATTTCTATGTCTCTTCAGAGGATCTGAGCTGATTCAGAACTCCTGCCTTCTATTTTGGCTTTTAGGATGCAAACATTGAGTTTTCTCCAAAGAGGAGTCATTTAGGTGCCCATTTGATGGGTAATTTTCCCTTTATTTCTCTGCGCATTGTTCTAAATGCAGGAATACATTTGCTTCTCTATGGGGAAGACATACATCTCCACTTAGAATAGACTTTTCTTCCACCTGCTTAATGTTCAGGCACTCAGCTCTCCGTTCTCTTCCAGGCTAGTCTTCTAGATAACAACACAGACGTCCGTCTCTTTGGGGAGAGCCTGTACGAAGGAGTGAATGTAAGTCATCGTCATGGTGAGCAGAGCTGGGAGAGTGGTGGGTGGGCCTTTTGGACATTGCTGATTAGCCCCTGCTGCTTCTCCTCCCCTGCAGATGCAAGAGCGATGCTATCTGATGAAGCAGGTGCTCAACTTCACTCTGGAAGAAGTGCTTTTCCCCAAGTTGGACAGCTTCCAGCCCTACATGCAAATAGTGGTGCCCATCCTGGAAACACTCAGCAACCAGCTCAGCTCATGCGTGAGTCCTTCTCCCAGCTCCATCCACCAGCTCTTGGCTGCCTTCCTCCCCTCTGTCTTCCTCATAGAGTCTGTGGTCCACTCTGTCTCTTCCCCCTCCCCACTGTTGGTAGCGAGAAGGGCCTCAGCAATGTTGTCATCAGGATTCTCTTGAAAGCAATCACAAAGTAGATGGTTTTGCTTTAATTGGGCCACATTTTGAGTTCCTAATGGTGAAGCCTCATTAATTTACCTGTGGAACGAAAGCAACTCAGGTTACATATGAGAAAGATATTGGGAACCATAAGCAAAAAAAAAAAAAAGACTGAGATGCGACAATGGATCTACTGAGTAGAAGCAACAGGAGGGAAGGAATGGCAAAGAGAGAGAGAGAGTGGAAGGAAAAGAGGGAAATAGAAAGACCTAATGTTGGTGGGTGGGCAAGACCTGCTCCCCTTCGATGTCATGCAAATGAAGCAAAAAGTGTGAGAACTTGGTGCCTTTAAACTCTTGAAACTATGCAACATGTCCATGAGGAATGGGCAGAACGAAAAGGAAACCAGTCTTTACATCACACAAGATGCTTTCAGCTCAGTTCGTTTTCTGAGCTCCCAGTTTCTGATGAGGTACAGTTAAGGTTTTGTTCCTAACAGACTTAACACCAAGTGGGCCATTTTTGCCACAAAGGACAACCTCAGCAGGATTTCTTAAAAATGAAGAGAAGTCTCTGCAAGGGAAATGCCTGGATTTCTGGTGTCCAAGAGAATGCTCAGAGATGATGCTCAGAGAATCTAGGTCATTGGTGAATTTAGGTCATTGTGGGTAAAATTACTGAATGCCTCCACTCCAGGTGAACTGTCATGTGTCTCATGAGCACTGAGGTATTAGGCTTTGGCACAGCAAGATTCAAACAGTCACTCTTGTTTTCTCTCTATAGCACATCGAGGGTGATGACCATCATATCCAGAAGAATGTAGAGATGCTAAAGGACACAGTAAAAATGGTACTATTGATAAATATTGCTATTGTCATAATATCGTTTTTTTTTGCTTTTCTTTCTTTTCCCCCAACTTTGCAATCTTTCACTTGATTCTCCTACTATCAGATTGACTACATATAGCTGTAAGTTAATTATCAGACTTTCAAGTCACAAATTCTAGAAGTAGCAGGGGACTTAGGCCGTGTGCTCTTTGGAGATGGCCCAAGGCAGAGCCAGGCCTGGAATGCAGGACTCCTTCCCAGGCCAGCACTTACCCAGAAGCTATATGTGTTACTTTAGGTATTGCTAATTCTTATGAAAAATTTTGTCCCCAGAGACTCATGTAATCTGAAGAAGTACTTGTTGAAAATGGATAAAACATCTGGGTGCAAATGTACTTAATGGGATTCATACAATCATTGATTTGATGCTCTGAAACGTGGCAAAATCCACCTAAACCAGTAGCAAAAGATCTTGACTTGGATATAGGCTGAATTTCTGGAGTCACTGATGTTTATATTTTTAATTTTCATAACATAGCACCCAAAGAGCTATTGAGTTTAAAAGCAAGAGTGGAAAAGCCCCACTTA
Organism: Zapus hudsonius; assembly: GCA_004024765.1. Lineage (NCBI taxonomy): Eukaryota > Metazoa > Chordata > Mammalia > Rodentia > Dipodidae > Zapus > Zapus hudsonius. Next base: position 65,640 of record PVHP010005381.1, read on the forward strand.
ATTTTACATGGTTTCAAAGAGTGAAAATACAAGACATGGATTTCTCAGAGTGGAATGGAAGTGTGACTTGGAAATCCTCTTTCCTTCCTTTCTTTTGTCACATGTCAACAACTCCTTGTTGAGCCTCTGTCTACTGTGAGCTGGTGCACATTTCTACTGTGACGATCAGCCTTCTATGGCCTCTTTGGGGGAAAGAGCAGCAGTTGGAGCTCAGCAAGTATGACTCATCCCAGAACCACAGGATCATTAATTGCAGTGAAAGTGACGCTCTCTGCAGACAGGCGCCCTTAGATATTCAGAATCA